>MDKI01212945.1:0-12550 GCA_005239505.1 Nicotiana paniculata | reverse complement strand
GATACGTTCAATTCTCTGTGGGATCGACTTTGGGTGTAATACCCCAAATTATATTTGCAGCGCTCGTTTAGTCTTTCTATAAGACATAGTTGAGCGTGATCAATGATCACTCTTAAATACAAGAGAGATAGTACAGTAGGCATATTCTATAACGGCTCTACGACAACGCCAGTTATAAGATTACCAGCCTCATAAGAAGTCAGTATGAAGCTCTCACAGGATTATGTCTGCACTAGAGGTGCAAGTATTACAATAGAGCTTCAAGTTATCGATGTGAATTATATCTCTATGGAAGGGAGGTCATAAATGAGATAAAAGATGTGATGCGAGATTTTAGGGCAATTAAGGTAAAGGTGAACAACCTACAGAAGGTTGTGAATGGTTCATACTTCAGATAGAAGGCTAGAGGCACAGATATTCAGTACCCAGAAATGATAACAGCATCGTCAGTGGCATATCTTCCAGCCTATGATTTCTAGGTATCGAGAGGCCTAGTCAAAAGGGTAAAGAAGAGTTAGAGATGATATGATGTCTCGCTTGATGTTCCAGAGTAACATAAGGAAATATATGGTGCAAGCAATTTAAAGGAAGGTTGCATGTAGTATAAACATATACGTATAGGCCACAAGATAAAGTATGGTAGAGCGACAAGGTTTTAAGAAGACAGGAGTAAGGATAAGAAAAGGCAAATGAGAAGGTGGCGAAAATAGATAAGTCCTCAGGATTAAGCCCGTGAAAACAAAAGAGCTGATTGTTTCTCTAAGTTATAGAAAGCTCAGTATAGCCTTAATGAACTCAAAGGAGTTTAAGACTAGTAGCATTTAGAAGGGATGGAATGCTGCCCTGGTAATAGAATGAGAGTGTAATTGTGACAAATAAAGAATGCCGTTTGGGCCTTCGATTGAGTAATGATTTGAAGAAGAAAAGAAAAGGATTTCATGAATTGTATGGGATTAAAATATCCACGTAAGGTGAATCACATTGAGATGCTATAAAATACGGTCATGAAGACATGGTATCGCCTTAGGTGGATCATTCTAATTATTTCAGATGTTCCCCGATGAGACGAGAGCCCTAGCGGCAGTGTTACGTAAGAAGTTTCAAGATATCAATGGTAGATTGTAGATCAACATTAAGGTAAATCAACAATGGATGGATAGGAGTTACAAAGTACGAAATGATATATGGCAATACTCTTAAGTTCAATAAAGTACCGACCGAAGAACTTCAATACACCTACAGATGCCCAGAGAGACATCTTATCAAGTTTCGTATATGTTCCCAAAGTGAGGCCTAAAATTGGCTAAAAGCTGAAGGGAAGAGTCGCATAGGAGCACATGCAAGGAAAAAGTTCTACATGCTGCATGGCAGAAGGTAACAAGAGTTACGAGATTCGAAGAATTCCGACCACAGACCATGGTATGAGAAAGAGGCCTAAAGGGGGCAATGTCCTGGCCTTTGGATTTATTCAAAGAATAGTTTCCTAAATGGCAAAGAGAATATTAAAGTATTCGGAAGACATGGAAATGATAAGTGCATCAGTCAACATTCGTGGACGAATGTTCCAAAGGGATGAATGATGTTACACCTCATGTTTTCGTACGTGAAAGTACGCCATAAGTAAATTGATAAAAGCTCGAAAATGAGATGGCACATCCTGCATTTTCTTATGTTAAAATTTCATCGTAAGCTAATCGACGTAAGTTCGAGAATGTGATTATTTTGAGATTATAAGCATTATGCTATTTCAAACAAGTGATGAGTAAATTCGTGAAGGTGAGAGTGTAAGAAAATCAAAGAAAATAATTTTTGTCAAAGTTTAACATGTTGGGATAAAATACGGCCCGAGCTAAAATACCCGGTATTTATGGACTAGTGCCATACAAGGTACCACATAACCATAATAGTAAAATGTATAAGGTGTGTTAAAAGTAAGTAGCATTTTAAATAATTTGAGATAATTCTTAATTATGTGGGTAATTGGTTAATTATTGGTTAGTGGGAGATTAATAAATTATCAGTTAATTAGAATTGGATAAGTTTGAGGGATCTTAGCTTTAACGTGGAAGCCCATGGATTTGTTAAGAAAAGCCACTAAGTGACTCATACAAATGTAGAATGGTGTTACACTATTAGAGCATGACAAATATTAACATTTTCTTTAGCCTTCTACACGTGAATTGCCAAAATACATTCACCTTAACAATGCAAGATAATGTTTTCTTACCCCCTTAAGATTAGAAGATGAAGCATCACGTTGCAAAGAGATTGCATGCGTGATTTGCAATGATCGGAGCAGCAACGTGAGATTTTGAAAATTTAAGGGAAGTACGGTATAATCTTTCTCAAGAATACCATACGGATTTTTCCCTACTTCGATTTTCCATTTCATATTGTCGCAATTGACGTGTATTAGAGGGATTGTCAAGAGAATCAGCTCAGGTATGTTAAGTCTATCCCTCCTTTCTTTTTGGCATGATCCCTACGATACAAATGAAACGAGAAAATACACAACTTCCATAAATGAATCTATTCATAGAAGTATTAGAGGTGCCTATGTTCTTGAATTCCCATATGTCTTATTATTCTATTGTCTGTTCATGGGTCTCAGAAAATATGTAAGTTGATAAAGTTTATTTCATGATGTTAATCAAAGGCATAATGTTCTTATGACACTCCGAAAGATTTTATTGACGTATTTCTCATGCATTGCATTCATTTACATTTACCTATAACCAGATGGTGTTATATACGTGTATATATGTATGTATATGTATATGAGATATGGGAAAAGGTTACGATGTTATATACGCATCACCACCTGATCAGCTGGTATACGTTGATGATTTGCTCACAGTGGCCGAAATGATATAATGGGATGTACTCAAAGGCTTGATGATGTTATAAATGCATATACTCATGCATGGTATGATATTTACACGCATATGCATGGCATTATAAAAACAAAATGATTCATAGAGATATGCAGACTTACATGCCGAGTCTTTTACTCCATGTTTTTCTTATGTCTATTATTTACTGATTTTCATTCTTTACATACGCCATACGTTATTTGTACTGATGTCCCTTTTGCCTGGGGACGCTTCTTTTCATGCCCGCAGGTCTTGATAGACAGGTCGAGAGTCCTCCAAGTAGGCGATCAGCTCAGTGGAAGATGTTGGTGCACTCCATTTGCTCCGGAGTTGCTTGTTTGATTAGTAATTTAGGCGTGTATTGTTTGGTATGGCGAGAATCTGTCCCGACCTTTATGATAATTATGTATCCTTAGAGGTTTGTACAGATGTCATGTATGTAAAATATTGTATGGCCTTGTCGGCCTATGTTCAGTGTACGAGTGGTTATTTTGGTCTTAGAGGCCCATATGTCTTATGTATAACTTGGTATTACATGTTGTATTCTACCTATTTCATGGCAGCCTCTCTGGATCAGTTATCTATGATAATATGAGAAAAGATACATTATGTTGGTACTTGGTTGAGTAAGGTATCGGGTGCCCGTCGCGGCCCATCGGTTTGGGTCGTGACAGGTTCCCTGACTTTGAATGAAATCAAGGCTTCAGAGCCATAAACTAAGGAGAACGGGGTTTACTCCGTACTGAATTTCGACGTTGTTCGATACGCCCAAAGGACTTCGGGTAGGATATCGCCCCATTTTCCCTTGGCGTCGTTAAACCTTTTCTTCAGGTTCTGAATGATAGATTTGTTCGTTAACTCGGCCTGTCCATTCCCACTTGGATGATATGGTTTTGATAAGATCCTTTTTATTTTATGTTCTTCGAGAAACATTATTACCTTGCTGCAGATGAATTTCTTTCCATTGTCACAGAATTTTGGCAGGTATCCCGAATCGGCATATGATGTGATCCCAGATGACGTCTATAACTTCTTTTTCTCTGACTTTCTCGAAGGCATGTGCTTCCACCCATTTAGATAAGTAGTCAGTCATAAACAAAATAAATTTAACTTTACCTGGAGGCAATGTGATGTTTTATACTTCAATACCACTCAAGAGGAGGGGGTGATTTGTGTGGTGTCCAATTTTTGAGTGATGTCTCAATAGAAGAACCTGGTTCTTCTTGGTGGTCCAACTTCTACTGGTGCGGAATAATAAAAGCAGTAAAGTAAAAGCAAAAAGATTTATTACGTGGAAAACACCTGGCTCAAAAGGTGAAAAAACCACGACCTACTCCTCAGTAGGATTTTCCCAAACTCTTCACTACAACTCTGAGCCAAACATCATTTACAAAATAAACTCTTTTGTAAACCTAGGACTAACTCCAATCCCTTTGTAGCAAATTATCCTCTAGCTAATTGCGACAAGCTTCAAGTTAACTCTAACTTGAACAGTGTGTACCTATTACAATTGCTTCTAATAAAGCTGAAAGATACAATATTAAATCACCTACTACAACCAACTAGACTCGAAAGACAAACAGATGGAACTGGTTCTTCTAGCTGGTCAGTAGCCTTTGTGTCGCACAAGGATTCTGCTTGCAAAATTTCTCTGGTAATTTTGCTTTCAGTTCTTGCTTCAATTCTGTCTTTGTGCGAATAATTCTTCAGTAGGAATACTTCAACATTATATAGCGCCAGAAGTTGAGATGTTCTTGTTTAGTTCTAATGCAACTCTTCCTTGGTGGAAGAGTTTGTGTTTATCTCAACTTCCTTCCTTTGTTTTTGTCCTTGCTGAACTCGAACTCTAACCTCTTATCAATTTGCAACCTTTTCGCATTAGGAGACAACCTCTTAGTTCATGGATAATTCACAGATCATGTTTATCTCCTGTGCATGTACGGTTCTTGTGTCAATTGGTTCGTTCGAGATGTTTGCCCTGATGGACCTGATTCAACTGGGTAGGCATTTGTCAATCTTCAAAACCATGCAGTGACTTGGGTCAACAAATTCCCCATTTTTGATGATGACAAACTCTATGCTCAACCGTGTATAAACTTCAAACACTTTGTATGGTTTTAAGCATTTATCATGGAGAGACCAGGTTCATTAGGTTATAAATATAATAACTTTTTGAAATTTTGAAAAAGAACATATCTTCCCCCTTTTGGCATCATTGAAAAGTTACAAAATGATAAACTTACCAGAGTTGTTAACAATTACTCATGGCCATTGAGGCAACTGCAGGTGCAAACATGATTAATCATCAAAAGAAACCAATAAATATAAGCTATCTAAGAAACTAAGACAAGTCAATAACAAAAATAGCAGAATTCATTGATTGGAACGCAATTCAAGCACCATACATAAAAACTAAAGCAGTCATTACCATGAGCAAAAACAACAAAAAACAGAAACAAAACAAAACCCGAACTGGGCAATGAGGGTTTTTGGTGGCTCTGGAATTCCTAAGGTTAGGAAGGGGTAGATGAGGTTGGGGTCTTGTCTTGAAGGAGAGAAAGCATTTATTGAAGAACACCTTCATTTTTCTCCTTCTCCTTGGCTAGTTCAGATCTGAGAGCATCCCGCTCAGCTTCAACCTCATGAAGGCGAGATTTCAATCGAAGGATCTCTTCATCTTTTATCTCACCTTCCTGCACCAATGACCTGACTTTGCTATTGACTGGCTGCTTCCAAGATGAACCAGGTTCATCCTCAGAAACATTGACAATTTAATCACATGTCAGCAAAGTGTTCTTCCCAAAATAATCCTTAGCAGTAGCCATCTCAGTTTTCTTCACAGGAACCTCGAAGTGGGCAAGCACAGCTGTCAGAATAAAGCCATAAGGAATAGCATGTGCTTTGGTTCCATTTACAACTCTGTCCAAGAGCTGAATGATGAAAGCTGGCCAGTTAATCTGCTTTCCCCTGTACAGGCACTCCATAAGCGTTAAGTCCATGTAACTGGCGATGTGCCTAGGCTCTTGTCTTGGAAACAGAAACTTGATCACAAATTCAAAGAATAACTTGTTCTGGGGCTTCATTTCACTTTTGAACACTGGCCTGGGCTCAAGTTCCTTCTCATTTTCACAAAAGAATCTGGTGATGTTGAGAGCTGAGGCCATTCCATCGAGACTGGGCCATCTTTTCCTAGTGTAATCATCATAGCCCTCAGCAGGGATATTTAGAATCTCTCCCAGCTCCTTTGCATCAAATGTGATCTGAATCCCCTTGACTGTGGAGGTTACCCTGCCATCCTTCACACTTGAATTGGCCATAAACTCCACCAATTCATTCCTTGCCATCCTTCCTTCCAGGCGAAGGACCATGTCCTTCTATCCATGCACATCTAGTGCATTCATCAAAAAGATCATTCCTGATTCTTCCAGATCTCTCACCAGCTTTCCTTTAAGAATAGTACGCTTGCCAAACATGGTGTGTTTGTCAGATTTCTCAGCAGAGATTCCTCTTATCCTCCACTCTATTCACTTTATTCTTCTTCTTCTTTAACAACCTTCACTTTCTTGGCTTTGGACTCGGTCCTTTTAGCAGTGCTTGAGGGTGTGGCAGGCACAGAAGCTGATTCTTTGAAGAAGCCTTAGCCTTCTTGGGCTTGGGTGTCTCAACCACAACTAGAGCCGGCTGCTCTCCATGATGGACCAGGTCCATCGTCTCATCATCAACCATAACAGCCTCAATAGGCTCTCCTACCTTTGCCTTTCCCTTAGCAGCTTTCATTTTCTTGCTCTCACTCAGAGCCCTTTCTAACTCCTCTTCTCCTTGTCGAACAACACTTCTTCTAGCACGAACCTTTGGGGCAGGAGCATCAGCAGATATAGAAACTTTTATTTTCTTTGGTGGAATTGGGGTAGTAACCTTCTTTGATTTTGAATTTCTTTTCCTCTTGGGATTGTAGGACTCCCCCAGCTTCCTCAACATATTAGCCAATGTCTCCTCGATAGATGAATCAGGTTCATCTGTTGATTTTTGTAGACTCTCTAAACTTGATGCTGCTTCCCCAACAACGCTTCCCCCTAAATCTGTGACTCCCTCTTCATTAATCACAGGAGCGGGGCCACAAATAGCCAGCGTGGCACCGTCCTCCCCAAATCCCCTTGCAGAACCTCCTTCTCCCTCTCTCTCAAGATTTTTCCCCAGTTTTCTTTGCCTATCCGACACTTCTACATCAACAACTGACCCAACCAACACAAACCTGTTTTCAGTAGTAGCAGTTTCAGATTCAACTTCAAGATTACCTTGCTCAGAACTGGAGAACCTGGTGCTTCATCCTCATTTGCGGATTTGAAGGATTCACTTGAAGATTCAGACCCATGAACCTCGCTGGATTTAAGAATTTCCTCCAAGAATCTTGCACGAGAGCCAGAAGCAACTGATTTTCTAGCCAAAACTTTTACTCTTCATGCCCTGGGGGCTGGAGTAGGGTTAGGTGTGGGTTCAAGAACTGGAGGGTTTTGGGGGGATGAAGATCTGTTTGGTGAATGTGAACTGTAAACTGAAGGAGAATTAGGACTGGAATTTTCTTCCCCATGATCAGAGTTTGTGTAAGAAGATGAAGCAGGGGGTGGTGAAGACAATATTATGAATAATTTTGGAAGAGACGATCAATTTTGGTTAGAGAAGAATAAAGAACTTGGTTCGACTTATTGATGTTATGAAGAGGGGAAGTAATGATGGCCCTTTTATAAGATGTGGCTATTAATTATACAACGGGTATAATATTTAATCAAGTGGGAGTCTAATAGATGTAGGAGTGTCATTGATTAGACAGTTAAGAATCCCCTAACTCTAGGCTAATTAAGTAGCGATGAGACTTCTTGGAAGGGGTTCATTTAGGGATAAGTACAAAGAATTTGAAATGAACCAAATATAGATAGAGTCCTGCTCATGTGTGACTGTAATTAATTCAATAATTGTATGGAGATGAGCATGTACCTTGTCAGTCAGATGAACCAGGTTCATCGTGTTAAAGTCTTTAATTTGCCTCAATTTACAAAGATAGGAAAATATCATTAGCAACCAGGGAATCATATTAATACATGGCAAGAGAGTATGACAGTAAAGTCATGATACTGAGAAATGATTAGTCTGGTTGTTTATCTATGTTAGTGTTTCTAGCCAAAAAAAAAATTCAATTTTTTTTCAATTTTTTTTGTTTTTTAATTAGGTGATCTTAATCATCCCTAATTCAAGCCGGTTTCTCTCAAAATTCTCCCTACTTAGTGCTTTAGTAAATACATCTACAATTTGTTGGTCAGTAGCACAAAATTCGATTGAGATCATTGCTTTTTCATAGTTATCCCTTAGGAAATGGTGTCTAACATCTATGTGCTTAGTTCTTTTATGATGAATCGGGTTCTTCGTCATAATAATTGCACTAGTGTTGTCACGGAAAATAGGAATGCATCCAACCTCTATACCAAATTCAATGAGTTGTTTCTTGATCCATAGCAACCAATTTTGTTTCTTAGTGGCCCAAGACACAAGGAAGGAGCCCAAAAAGTGAGCCATTCCTGAACTACTTTTCCTGTCAACCAGGAAACCTGCATAATCAGCATCAGCATATCCTACAAGGTCGAAATTACTACCTTTAGGATACTAAAGTCACAAATCAGTGGTGCCTTTCAGATATCTCAAAATTCTCTTTACTGCAGTGAGGTGGGACTCCTTTGGATTTTCCTGAAACCTAGCACACAGTCCTACACTGAACACAATATCAGGTCTGCTGGCAGTGAGATATAATAGAGACCCAATCATCCCTCTGTATATCTTCTGATCAACGGATGAACCAGGTTCATCCACATCTAATTTTGTAGTTGTGGCTATGGGGGTGTCTATTTTCTTTGAGTCTTCTATTTTAAATTTCTTGAGCAATTCTTTCACATACTTTTGTTGATGGATCATTGTTCCATTTGAGTTTTGTTTGATTTGCAAGCCTAAGAAGAAGTTTAGCTCAACCATCATACTCATCTCAAACTCACTCCCCATAAGTATAGCAAATTCCTTATTCAATTTTTCAGAAGTCTCTCAAATATGATATCATCCACATATATTTGCACAACCAGGAGTTCTTTACCCTTTTTCCTTTAAGAACAAGGTGTTGTCAATTTTACCTCGTTTGTATCCATGTTTTAGCAGGAATTTTGATAGACGCTCATACCATGATCTTGGTGCTTGTTTTAGACCATAAAGAGCCTTGTCAAGTTTGTATACATGGTCAGGTGACTCCTTGCTTTCAAAACTTGGAGGCTGTTTGACAAATACATCTTCCTTCAGGAGCCATTGAGGAAGGCACTCTTAACATCCATCTGATGGAGAGTGAATTCCATGTGTGCAGCAAATGCTATAAGAAGTCTGATTGCCTCCAGTCTTGCCACAGGGGCAAAGGTCTCATCATAGTCAATTCCCTCTTCTTGACTGTATCCTTGAACAACCAGTCTAGCCTTGTTTCTTGTAACAGTTCCATCCTCATCGAGCTTGTTCCTGAAGACCCACTTTGTGCTAATCACTAATCTGTCTAGTGGTCTGGGTACCAAGTTCCATACTTGACATCTTTCAAATTGATTCAGCTCTTCTTGCATGGAATTTACCCAGTCAGCATCCTGTAGGGCTTCACCAATGTTCTTTGGTTCAATTAAGGATAGAAAGGCATCAAACGCACACAGATTTTTCAAAGAGGATCTTGTTTTGATTCCAGATGTCAGATCTGTTATGATGTTCTCAAGAGGGTGAGAAATCTGATATCTGTGTGGTAGAGAACCAACTGTTCACTCCTAGATAGTTCCATGGTGTCTTCTTGTTGTGGAACAGGATCAGGGCCAAGGTTCACATGTTGAGTTCCCCCTATCATGTTGCTGGGGGTAGTTGGACCTGGTCTATCACCTGTTCCATCTTCCATGTTTGCTTCAATGTTTTCAGTGCTTGTCACCAGTCCAAGCTCCTCATCTTCTGGTTCCTGTCTCTCAGCAAGAGTGTTAGTTTCATCAAAGACAACATGTACACTTTCTTCTACACACATAGTTCTTTTATTATACACTTTATAAGCTTTGCTATGTGATGAATATCCCAAGAATACTCCCTCATCACTTCTGGGATCAAATTTTCCTAGGGAATCTTTGCCATTATTGTGCACAAAGCACTTGCATCCGAAAGCCCTAAGGTGGGATATGTTGGGCTTTCTCCCTTTAAGTAATTCATAAGGAGTTTTCTCTACCAGAGGCCTGGTCATGCATCTATTTATTATGTAGCATGCAGTGTTTATTGCTTCTACCCATAAGCTATGGGGTAGTTTTCTAGAAAGAAGCATGGTTCTTGACATATCTTCGAGAGTTCTATTCTTTCTTTCAACAAACCCATTTTGCTGTGGGGTTCTAGGGGTAGAAAAATTGTGATTGATACCATGTTCATCACAGAACTCAGCAAACTTTGCATTCTCAAATTCAGTACCATGATCAGATCTTATTGATGCTAGTTGATTTCCTAACTGATTTTGAGTTTTCTTAACAAATGAGGTGAACATATCAAATGCTTCATCCTTAGATGTCAGAAATAAGGTCCAAGTGAACCTTGAATAGTCATCAACTAGCACCATTACATATTTCTTACCACCTCTGCTCAGATTTCTCATAGGACCACATAGGTCCATATGAACCAGTTCCAACATCCTGGTGGCACTGACCATTTTCTTACTTTTGAAATAAGATCTTACCTGCTTTCCCCTTGCACATGCCTCACAAACTTTGTCTTCCTTGAACTTAATTTTAGGAAGCCCTACCACTAAGTCTTTAGAGACTAGTTTGTTTAGCTGATTTAGACTTGCGTGACCAAGTCTTTTGTGCCACAGGAGGGGATCACTGTCCAACACACTTAGGCAAGTGAGTTCATTTTCAGACAGTGAGGACAAGTCTATAACATAGATGTTATTCATTCTTTTTCCCTGCAAAACAATTTTGATAGTAAGCAGGTTAATCACAAAACATTTTGTAAAGGCAACCAGGTTACCTCTGTCACACAGTTGTGACACACTGATCATGCTATATTTCAAGCCATCTATCAGGTACACATGTTCAATGGAACGTGTGTCATCCTTACCTACCTTACCAACCCCAATAATTTCACCTTTCTTTCCATTTTCAAAGGAGACATTTCCTCCTTTGAGGCTTTCAAGTGAAAGGAACTTTCCATGTTCCCAGTCATATGTTTTGAGCAGCCACTATCCAAATACCAAATTTGGCTGCCTCCTCTCACTTGAACCTACAAAAGGAAATCAGGGGTTAGTTGTAAGAACCCAAACTAGTTTGGGTCCTTTTCTATGAGAGAATGGATGAATCAAGCTTTTTCTGGACCAATTTGGTAGCCGGTTTTTCTTTTTAACAAAACTCTCATTTCTTCGACCGGCCTGCTCTTTTGGAGTACACTCAATTTCGTAGTGGCCAGTCTTACCACAGTGGGTGCAGATTTTATTCTCAGGGAGAGTGAGATAGTTGCTTTTGGGATCCCACTTGGGCAATTGACTTCCAAAGCCAATCCCTCTCCTGTTTCTACTATGATTCTCTTGAAGCCATGTCAATGCATCAGAGGATTTATTCTATTTACAAGTTCAATCTAATTCATGTTTCACTTTGCCAAGTTCTTCTTTAAGAGTTCTTATATGTTCATCCTTGGCATACATCTTATCTTTTAGTTTTCCCACATTTTCTTCTAACATGATATGAGAATGATCAACAACCTTTTTACTGGATCCTAGCTTTATCTTTAAGTTTTCAGATTTTAGTTATAGAATCTCAGTTTCAAGTGGATGAACCTGGTTAAACAAGACAGTGTTTTTCTTTTCAGATTCACTTACTCTGATTTCCAGGTTCATGCATTTTGCTTTTAGCATTTCACATTCTTTAGAGAGTTGTTCCTTCTCTTTGGTTGTTTCTTCGGAATCATCCATACATTCAAGTAGCAACTCAGAGAGTTTTTCCTTAGATAGGAACTTTATTTTATTTTTAAGATGGGAGATACTTACCTCTGGTTCTTCATGTGATTCCTCATCGGATTCTCCAATTACCATGAGAGCCTGATCTTCATTCTCACCATCTTCTGATTTTTCATCTAAACTTTTCCCCCAAGCAGCAACCATAGCTTTTGTTGTGGTTTTCTTGGGTTGGACCAGTTTCTTATTCCTGTTCCTTCTTTCATATCTCTCCTTTTTCCATTCCACTTCCCACTGAGGACAGTTATTGATAAGGTGGTCAGTCTTTCCACACTTGTAGCATCCCTCGTTGGTTGGCTTTTCTGGAGCTTTTGCTTTGTTGTAATTTCCTCCTCTTGAGATGCCCTTATTCCTTATTAGAAAGTTTATGAATTCTTTGGTAATCATGGTCATCTCATCTTCCTCAAGATCTGCTCCCTCAGTGATTCTCAGTGCTAGACTCCTCTCCTTCTTTGGACCATCCATCTTCATTGTCTGCCTTCTAAGTTCATAGGCAGTAAGGTTTCGAATTAATTCATCCAATCTGAGGGTTGCCATATTTTTGGATTCCTGGATAGCAGTGATTTTGCTTTCCCGGGAGATTGGTAAGACCTTTGTCAGGATCTTCTCTACCCTGTCCTCTTCAAGAATGACTCTACCA
>ML322888.1:0-38261 GCA_005239505.1 Nicotiana paniculata | reverse complement strand
TTAAATTTGCAAAAAAAAATAAAAATAACGGGTCAAATGAATGAAAACTATATCGATTCAATAGCATTTAAACGAATGTTTCATTCGCGACACTCTTTAGCATTTTCCTGTTCGACCCATGACACTTATTTACTTATTTCTCAACTAACGTGCCTCAAATCCTGTCCTGTTTTATGTGTTGATAATTTGCCTTAACATGTTCCTGATCAACTCGTGATTCCTATGTACCTCTTTCAAGAATAATGTGCTTTAAATTCCTGCTACCTTTGTATGACTGTTTGATTAGTCACTTAATTTCAGCATGTTGTTCTCTGTTGGATACATGTCTACATGATTCCACCTAGTAATAGTTAATGAACTAAGTTAATTCCAGCAATGTGAAACCTTGTTTGACTTAATTGTGACCCTATTATGCCTGTAATTCAGGGTTCCTATTCTTGTTGTGACTATTGGAACCCAATCTGACTCTGTTCTGTTTGTGATCTTGTAACATGTTTCTATGCACTTCTAAATAAAACTGTTTTCCTACAATTATCTCCTACTCTTGTATACTATTTTCAAATACTACTCTTAGATATCTAGGGTCCTGCCCCCCCTTCCCCCCCAGTGTGAGCACTGCCTAGGAGTCCATGAGACTCCTTCGAACTCTGACACATTGGGGCTAGCCTTTCCAAACTTATTTACAAAACTGTTTCTTTGAAAAGGTTTTGGTGTGAGCATTGCCCGGGGTCTCTGAGGCCTTTGGGAAATTGGACACACTAGAAACCCAGTTGTGTTACTATGAACTACTGGTGTACTCCAGATTTGATTGAAGGCCTGTCTTCCAGGTTGACTTTGGGCCTGCCAAAGCTCCCTATAGTATAATGATTTTTATCATGTAATTCATTTGCATTGGTTTGTAATAATAATCATTGTAAAACAGATATGGGATTACTAGTAATAGCCGGGAGGGATTTTTATATATATTTTTGTTGGGTTCGGGTAGAAATCATACCTATAGGATTGTTGTGATTGGTTATATGCACAAGAGACCATGCCTATAGGATTTATCTCATTATTTGTAGTCCTGAATTTCACACATGCATCCTAGAAATCCTGTTATAGGACGTTTATCAATTCTGCATCAAAATCCATGTTTATGCATATTCTCAAGTCCCAATGTGGATTCGAAACCATGCATGTAGGATCTTCTTTGGGAATTATCAAACCTGTCTAACATTCTGTTAACATCTCTGCTCACTTAGATATCATGACCATAGGAAATAAGTGTAAAAATAGTTTCAACACTTAGACATCATGCCTATAGGAAACAAATATCAAAAATCAGTCTTGACACTTAGACATCATGCCTATAGGAAGTAAGTGTAAGAATTACTAGTCTGAATAGCGTGCATTTGTTTGCCTATTTGTGGAGGTAAACATGATCCCCCTTAACTCCTCCTTATGCGACAGTCCTATTTGATTTTTGTTTGTCGCTTAGTTTTCTCCTTTTAAGAAACATAGGCGAGTCTAGAACCACCTTAAAATAGAGGTCCTAAACACCTCCAGGGCCATAGGTAGGGGACGGGTAGTGCATGCATAAGGTAAACACTGGATACTATTAGAACGCTTAGGTAATAATTAATAAAGGGAGGGTACTTGGGTAGTAAAGGATGATGACCTGTGCGCTAATGCTATGCGTAACACCTCTATTTGAGGAAGGTTACCGAGTATTGCATAGAAGTGATCCTATAGGCTAATAAACCTAGGACCCCTGTAATTTCCATTTTAAGGTAATCTCTATTTGTTTTAAAACTCTTTTATTTTTCTTTAAGGACTAATTTGATTAAATTAAGTTTGGCCGGGACCCACCGTTGTGGACCTCGAGGGGTGCCTAACACCTTCCCCTCAAGGTAATTTCGAGCCCTTAACCAATCTCTGGTAACGTAAACCGATTTATGAGTTATTTTCTTTAGGTGCATTAACGCACCTTAATCCATTAGGTAGAGTCTCTTCAAATCCCATACCCCGTCCCAAAAGGAAGGGAGTAGTCCCAAAATGTCGAAACTCGGACTCCGCGAGGGAAAAGGGGGCGCAGACAATGATAACCGGAGTAGTCGATATGCCTTTAGTCAGTGAAATCAATTAAACACAAATAAAGAAATTATACGGCACCACCCTTCGTGCTTTTATTCTCAACCTCCCAGTGAAACAAAGATATTATACGATATCACCCTTTGTGCTTTTACTCTCAACCTCACAATGTAAATCAAAGATACGACACGGCATCACCCTTCGTGCATTAGCTCTCATAACATGGAACGAAATCACCCTTCATGCATTAACACTCTCAATTTGGCACGACATCACCCTTCGTGCATTAACACTCACAATATGGAACGACATCACCCTTCTTGCTTTAGCACTCTCCCTCACCACATAACAATGAGCAAATATAAAGCAGGGAGATAGAATTCAACAATAACAAGCTTTACCTCAACAATGGTTCCACAATACCAATCTCAACGTTTGATTCAATACTCAAATATCACCAAAAGCCCGTAACCACAATAAGAACAATCAATTTAGCAAGTCACTAGTCTATGCATGGAACAGATCGACGTAAGTAATAAACTACAAGGAATAAGTCCCACCCGCATGCTTTAACCCAACAATGACGCATATTTACTCGCCACCTGACATATACATTGTACCCAACATCTAAACATGTAGCAAATAAATAAAAAAGTCCTAATCCCTCAAGTCAAGGTTAACCTCGACACTTACCTTGCTCCAAACGGCCCACTCAAAGCTCAATGACAGATTTGTCTATCACACGAGCCTCCGAACCAATAGGATGTAGCAATTTACCAACCAAACGATTCAAATTAAGTATTAGTAACTACCCACGATTCCAAAGAATTCAATTTAGCGCATTATTGAAAAAGGCAACCCCCGGGCCCGCTCGATCCAATCCCAAAATTCAGACCAAAATCCGATTATCCATTCACCCCTAAGCCCGGTGATGTAATTTATTTTGGAATCCGACCTCAATTTGAGGTCTAAATCCCCAATTTACTAAAATCCCTAATTAAACCTAAAACTTCCAATTTCCACCATGACAAATCATGATTTTAGGTTGAAATCTTAGGAAACATAGTGAAAGATTGAAAGAAGCTAGTTTAGAATCACTTACCAATGATTTTGGGAAGAAAAGTCTTTTGAAAAATTGCCTCCAGGGTTTCTTGTTTTGAAAATTTGAAGAATGAACAAAAAATCCCGTCTAAGTCAAGTTTTGATCAGCTGCACATGTCGCATTTGCGATTTGTGAACCCCGCGAATGAGAAGAAACCATCGCATCTCTTCATACATCGCAATTACGATGAGAAGTTCGCAAATACAAGAACTGTCTTTCCGCAAATGCGACCAATTGATCGCATTTGCGATCACTACCCCCACCAGACCCCCTTAACAAATGCGAACATCATATGGCCCAGCTACTCTTCGCAAATGTGAACCCATCAGAGGTCGCAAATGCGAAGCCTGATCTCGCATTTAGCCTGCACCAGAACTGAAACACCAACAACATTTCCTAAGTCCAATTTCACTCTGGGCTCTAAACCAACTATGCACACGAGTCTAAAAACATCATATGTACTTTCTCGCATGATCAAATTGCTAAAATAATACCTAGAACTACGATATGAACACCAAATCAAATGAAATTTATAAGAAAACTTTAAAACTTCTACTTTCACAATCGGACGTCTGAATCATGCCAAGTCAATTATGTTTCTGATCTGACAGACAAGTCATAAATGTACTATTGGACCTATATCGGGCTCCGGAACCAAAATACAGACCCGATATCGAAAAGTCAAACATCGGTCTAACATTTCAAATTCATTAAGCCTTAGACTTTTAAATTTCTATAAAATGTGATAACTGGGCTAGTGACTTCCGAATTCGATTCGGGCATATGCCCAAGTCCGAAATTACGATACAGACCCATCGGGATTGTCAAAATACGAATCCGGGTCCGTTTTCTCAAAACATTGACCGAAGTCAACTCAAGTGGATTTGTAAGGCAATTTCATATTTTTCTCAGTTTTTAACATAAAATCTTTCTAGAAAGATGCCCGGACTACGCACGTAAATGGAACAAGGCTAAAATGAGATATTTAAGGCTTCATAACACATAATTAGGTTCTAAAACATAAGATGACCTATCGGGTCATCACACTTTGTGAGTTGTTTATACTCAGTATTGTGGTTTTACTTGTACATGTCGAGCGACAATTTTCAAGCTTATTTAGATATATACATATCTATTGTTGTTAGGTTTAGCCGTTGTTTATGTTATTATTCAGTTATTCCGCAACTGTTAGACTTACCTAGTCTTAGAGACTAGGTGCCGTCACGACACCTTACAGAGGGAGATTTTGGTCGTAACATAAGAATACATGTATTAACAATAAGATTTAGCTAAATAAAAATAAATGTATGTCAAACTTATGTTTCACAATAATACTAGTTAAATTTGCAAAAAAAAAAAAAAATAACGGGCCAAATGAATGAAAACTATATCGATTCAATAGCATTTAAACGAATGTTTCATTCACGACACTTCAAATAAGACCTTTATCAACTCTTTTTCTTCAAATCCTTTTTATTTGGAACTGTAAGAAAGCATCGACATGCTTATAATTCCGAATATATTTCTTTTCATTTTTTTCATGAAGATATTCTCGTTCTCTATATTCGGTAAAGAATTCTTCATTTATAGTTTGCTTATTGGTCTTTTACTTAGTTTCTCTCTCTAATTCCATTTGCATTTGTCAAACATATATACGAAGAAAAATTTCTTTTATTTTCATGAGGAACATAGTATTTTAGTATATCTAAAATAGTTCTTATATAGAACGATTTCTTCATATCAAGTATCACATTTCAATCCCCTCATTTTTGGGGTTTTTTCTTTTCAACTTTCTAACGGATTCAAAAGTAGATTCATTAGTGAAAGTATGGAAACCAAAAATAATGACTCATGAAACATTGGTGGGAACATAGGTACCTACCACTATGTATTGTGAATATTCAACGATGAATTTAAAGGGTGATGAAGCATTTTTGGATTTTAAACTAAAAAAGAAGAAATAATTTTTCTGTAGGTATATATATATATTAGTGTTATGGAAGATAATGAGACAGATGAGATTGGAAAAATGAATAGTGATTTTGTAGTTCAGCCTAGGAAATATGGTTTCAAGAATCAAAGAGAGGCTCACATGGGATGCTTCCTAGTCAACATAACAGCAACAACACCATATCAATGTAATTTCACAAGTGAAGTGTGAGAAATATAATAGATAGGAGTGTACATGAGTCATGTTGATTCGGTTTTTATCAAAATCAACCAAACCAAGTGAAGATGACCCGATAGAACCTAATTCTTTGTTCCGAAGCCTTAAATATCTCATTTAAGCCTTCCTCGATTTACGTTTGGTTCCCTCGCATTTTTCTGAAAAGATTTTATATTAAAAACGAGAAAATATGAAATTTTTCTGTAAAATCCATTTGAGTTGAATTTGGTCAACGTTTTGAAAAAAAATGGTCCCTGATTTGTGTTTTGACAGTCCCGGTGGGTCCATATCGTGATTTGGGACTTGGATATATGCCCGAAATCGTATTCGGAAGTCCCTAGCTTGAGTTATCGCCCTTGGTAGAAATAACTCAAGCAGCCGCCTTGGGCATGTAGTGGTGTCTGGCCAATGGAATCACCAAAGTTCACCTAGAAGCTGACTCTGCATTGCTTATTCATTGTCTTAACCACACCTCAACTCCTCCTTGGAATCTAGACACTAACTTTCAAGACCTCAAACAATTATGCAGGTTGTTTGAAAATTTCAAATGCTCCCATGTTTACGGAGAGACAAACTTCCCGGCAGACTCACTGTCCAAAATCAGTCACAACCTCCCCACCATAACACACTACCACTGTCTAAATGAATTACCTAAAGACATAGGAGGTCAAATTCATTTAGATAGAATTGGTACCCCTTCTTTCAGACACAAACAAACCAATAAACTCCAAACCCCATCTCAGCAGGCTTCAACTTCCACTCATGATCATGGTCGGCACACACACATCTAGAGAAGCTACTACAACTATCCAACCAAATGAAACGACCACCACAATTGACCACTCCCACTGCATGCTTAACCATAGATCCCCTCCCAGTCCAACTCATGTCATAGCCTTCTCCCCCACAGTCCAAAGCACATGACATGTGGCATCATCAGTGACATCAGAATGAAGTTGAAATCTCCTCTAACATTGTTTCCTTTTTTGCAGGTTTGTCCCTCTTATGAACTACCCAGTCCCTTGTTGTTGTTTCAGAGTGTGGTATTAGCTTTCATGCTCATTCTCCTGGAAGTGCAACAAGGAACTGATGTAGGACATAAGGAGAAGGAATGATCCTTTATGTGGTACACCATTGTCCAACACAGTAGCACATACCAGTCTCACAGCTCTACCCAACACCTTGGCCACATAGCAACCTCACAACAACACCCTCCAAGCTCATTACCTACACAACCTTACAACAGTACCCCATGCTCATCCTCCAAAAGTAAGAATGCACAGCTCTATATCCACAACCAACCACATATCTCCAAACACCAATCAATAACTACCCTCACGTCGCACCAGTAAACACAAGAACCTGAGTACCATCACCCAAGAACCTCATAAAGCTGGCAGAACTAAAAATCTAGGCAGAAATGCCCAATTTTTCCCTAACTTTGTTTTCTTTTTTGTAGGTACCTCCAATCTCTCCATGCTCAATCAATTGGTATATTTTTAGGGTGTGGTATTAACATCTATAATTCTCATTCTCCTAAAAACATACCAATTGAGTGGGGCAGACAGGTCCAACAAAATCAAGAACAACACAATAACTTCTTCTGTGGTACTCTTCACATATGTACAAGCCTCCATATCTCACTGCTGCAAACCCCCCGTAAAATTCAATCAACCCCCTCCAGTTAACCACACACCTCACTGTTGCAGCAAACCACATAGCTGCATCTGTGGTTACCCCCCTCCGGCAAGTGTGGTTATCCCTCTCAGCTCCCTCTACAGTTGTGATTCACCATCCTCACCATACCTTCCTAGCACTCACAACAATCAAGAATCAAGCTTCAGTTTACACAAGAACCTGAAAGCACTTGTCCATGAATGATTGGAGTTTCCCAAAGCTAAAAGCAATAGAATTCCTAGAACTTCACCACTTACACAATCAACCTACCTTACTTTCATCTTCTGTTCCCAGCTCCCACAAGAACCTGGAAGCAGAATATGATGTTCAGAATTAGGAGGTCTAAAACTCCAACTTTGCTAACATGTTTGTTCAATTTTGCAGGTTCATTGAGTAAACTTAGTAAATTGATACTATTCCAGTGTGTGGTATTAGAATCCCAGATGCTCATTCTACTGGAAGGGCATCAATTAACTTTAGCTTCTCAACGTATCTTAACACACACAAACAAGGCAATCTTCAATAAATGGAAGTTTTACTCTATGGGGAACATTTATAGGATAACTACAGGACATGAACATCAACAACTCCATAAGTGTTGTCCTTTCCCCACACCTCCTTATCACTATCAGAAACTTCCACCACAACAACATCTAGTCTCTAATTTTCTATCATTTTTGCAACAACTTTCTCTACAGTTCAATGCCATCAAGTCCAAGATTTCAACATGTCACATCTAGGGGCCCAGACCTAGCTCCTATGCCTTGCTTCTTCATCACTTATCTGCGGATGCTAGAAGAAGGATTTTGCTTACTCCCTCATGTCACTCTCATAAGTCAGCAACACCTTTCTTTCTTAGAGGTCAAGGATGTTTTGATGATTGTCTTAAACTTGGCTTTCTTTGACTTCAATGCCAAAGTTGAGTTGAAGATAAGCCCCTCTACATAAACATGGTTTTTGTCATATTTCATAGGGAAATTCTACAGCTCTTGTATATGCTTTAGTTGTAGAACTTGTTGTATATGAAAGAAAATCATCACACTCATCTACCTAGTAGCTTTAGGATTAGTTGTGCATGCTTGTATAGTTGACCTAGGCCTAATCCACTTTGCTTCTGTATATCCAATTGGCTATCAATGTTGGATAGACAATTGGCACACTATCTTAAGTCTTACTACACATAGTCTTCAGGATCCATCTGGTCGTCAGATGTTGATGACTAGTTTTTTCATCAGTTTACTTTTGGAGGTAAGGTTTATGTCCCCTTCCTTTGTTGTACTCTTTCTTACATATATGAAAATAAACCCTAAGCACAATGCCTAGCGAATTCAGTTAAAAAAGGCTTAATGAATTTGAAATGTTTGACCAAGGTTTGACTTTTTAGATATCGAGTCCGTATTTTTGTTCCAGAACCCGGTACAATTCCAATGCTATGTTTATGACTTGTCTGTCAAATTTAGTGAGAAACGGAGTTGGTTTGACGTGATTCGGACGTCCGATTGTGAAAATAAATTTCAAAGTTTTCTTGAAAATATCATTTGATTTGGTGTTCAATTCGTAGTTCTAGGTGTTATTTTAGCGATTTGATCGCGCGAGCAAGTGTGTATAATGTTTTTAGACTTGCATGCATAGTTGATTTCCCCGAGGGCTCAGGTGAGTTTCGGATAGGCTACAGAGTGAAATTAAACTTAGAAAATGTTGCTGGTGTTTTAGTTCTGGTGCAGGCCTCTGATCTCGCATTTGTAAGATCAGGCATCACATTTGCGACCTCTGATGGGTTCGCATTTGCGAGCTACTCATCGCATTTGCGAAGGGGTTCAGGTGGGGGAAGTGATCGCAAATGCGATCAAATGGGCATTTGCAGAGAGTCAGTGTTTGCATTTGCAAACTTTTCATCGCAAATATGTTGAATGAATAGATGTGATGGTCTTCGAAATTTTGATGGATTCTTCGCATTTGTGAGGTTCACATTTACGTACCCCATGTCGTAAATGCGACATCTACAAGTGATCAAAACTTGACTTAGACGAGATTTTTTCTCATTCTTAAAATTTCCAAAACAAGAAACCCTAGAGGCAATTTTTGAAAGAACTTTTATTCCCCAAATCATTGGTAAGTGATTCTAAACTAGTGTCTTTCAATCTTTCACTATGTTTCCTAAGATTTCAACCTAAAATATTGTGTTTTCATGGTGGAAATTGGGGGTTTTGGGTAGAATTAGGATTTTCGTAAATTGGGCATTTAGACCTCAAATTTAGGGAGGATTCCAAAACAAATTACATAACCGGGCTCGGGGGTGAATGGGCAATTGGGTTTTGGTCCGAACTTCGGGATTGTACCAAGTAGGCCCGAGGGTTGACTTTTGTTGATTTTTTTTGATAATGGCATAAATTGAATCTTTTTCAATCGTGAGTAGTTCCTAAGGCTTAATTTGAATTGTTCGGTTGGTAAATTGCTAGATTCTATTGGTTTAGGGGCTTGTTTGAGAGGCAAAACTGTGATTGAGCTTTGAGTGGACCTCTTGGCGCGAGGTAAGTGTCATGGTTAACCTTGACTTGAGGGATTAGGATTTGTTTGTCTATTTGCTTCATGTTAGATGCTGGGTACAACATATATGTGAGGTGACGAGTACTTATGCGTTGTTGTCGGGTTAAAGTATGCGGGTGAGGCTTATTCCTTGTAGTTTATTGCTTACTTTGATCTTGTTGATTACTTACTAAATTGATTGTTCTTATCATGTTTACGGGCTTTAGGATAGTTGAGAATTGATTTCAAGTTGAGATTGGTATTGTGGAACCATTGTTGAAGTAAGGCTTGTTATTGTTGATTCTATATCCCTGCTTTTACTTGTTCATTGTTATGTGGTAAGGGAGGGTGTTAATGCACGAAGGGTGATGTCGTGCCATGTTATGAGTGTTAATGCACGAAGGGTGATGTCGTGCCATGTTATGAGTGTTAATGCACGAAGGGTGATGTTGTGCCATGTTATGAGAGTTAATGCACGAAGGGTGATGTCATGTCGTATCTATTGATTCATATTGTGAGGTTGAGAGTAAAAGCACGAAGGGTGATGTCATGCAGTACTATTTCTTCATTGTGAGGTTGAGAGTAAAATTCCGTGCAATTTCCTTTATTGTGTTTACTTATTTTCACTGATTAAAGGCTTAATGATTGTTCTGATTATCATTTTCGTTGTATCTATTATATCTCGTACCCCTTCAGCATGTCCCCCTCCTAGTAGTACATGTTTAGCTGTTACTTGTTGTTATTTTGTATATACACTATTTTCTGCACATGTTATTATGTGGGTGTTTTGTCATAGCCTCATCACTACTTTGTTGAGGTTAGGCTCGACATTTACGAGTACATGGGGTCGGTTGTATGCATACTACACTCGGCACTTCTTGTGCAGATTTTGGTACCAACCCTAGTTGATCGTGAGGTTAGCAGCCGAATTTGCTTGTCGGAGATCCAAGGTAGATCTGCTGGCGTTCGCAGACCATGGAGTCCCTTCTTAGCATCTTTATTTATTGTTTTCGTTCTTCCAAAATAGTGGAATTTTCTTTCAGACTTTGTATGTAGTAAATCTTAGGAGCTTGTGAGTTGTGACTCCAGATCCTAAATGTATCAGATATTACACGTTTTATGTTATTCCGCTATTCCATTTTAGTTTTTGCTTAGCTTAAATGTTTCTGTTATTGAAATTTACTAAAGTTTGTATCCAGAATCCTCTAATGTTGGCTTTCCTAGCAAGTGAAATGTTAGGCGTCATCACGGTCCCAAAGGTGGAAAATCCGGGTCGTGATACCAACTATGTCGGTTTGGATTGGTTCAGTTTTATCGAGTTTGTATTGGTTTTTGTCGATTTCCTTGGGCACATGAATAGTATTTTAATCTTACTATGTCAAAGTTATAAATAAAGTTTTGATAAGTGAGTATATGTTTAGTAAAACTTTAAAAAACTGACAAATACATGATCCGTAAAAATATTCTTATGGGAGAATTATTTGAATAACATATGATAGTTCTTTTTTAGTAATTTAACAATAATTTTTCGTTGATATACGCTTTCATGGTTAACCAAATTTAAGTATTAAACAAAATATATATATGAACCTTAAATAATAATAGGTTCTATTTAATTTTAAAATTATCAATAAAATATCATTTCAAATTCGGAAAAGTTATAAGAGTTTAATAGAGTTCGAGAATATTCCCTCTTGTTGCATATTCTGCAATTTTTAGCAAACATACCTATCACGACCCAAAGCCTAACCAGTCGTGATGGCACCTATCTATAGTACTAGGAAAGCCTGACTTTCCCAAAATGCTTCAGTAATTAAATATAAAAGTAATTTAAAACTTTTCCATATCAGGAGTTTTCATAAACACCAAAGTTTAACTCAAAATAGAATCAAAAGTGCGGAAAACTAGCCCTAAACATCAGGATGTCACCAAGTCATGAGCGTCTGGCATCAAAAACTAATACAACCAGTGCCTAAGTATCAATACAAGACAGAACGAAATATAGAAGGAGCGACGAGACCCTGCAGACACTGGCAGCTACCTCGAAATCTCCAGAACTTGATCACGCCCGAGCTCAACGGTCTCCGTGCTCAAACACGCCTAGATCTACACATGAAGTGCAGTGTGTAGTATGAGTACAACCGACTCAGCAAGTAACAAAAATAAATAAGGAACTGAGAAGCAGTGACGAGCTATACAAAACAGTTCATTTTGATAATTTATAAAGTCTAAGACCAGTAACATGAGTCAAATCAGTTGCAGCATGAATCAACTAAATGCAACAACAAAGGAGCCAGATGCAACCTCATAGGGTACTGTCACTCAAACTCTCAATATCTCAACACTCGGCTCTCAGCCCTCAATACACATGCTCAATAGGTACCTGCACTCACTGGGGTTGTACAGACTCCGGGGGGCTCCTACAACCCAAGCGCTATAATCTGCACGGACAACTCACGTGCCACATGGATACCTCACGTGCTATAGTATTATATCAAGGTCTACATGGACAACTCACATGCTACCATATCATATCAGAATCCGCACGGACAGCTCACGTGTCGCATGGACAACTCACGTGCTAAGTTACAATACCTCATAAACAGGCCCTCAGCCTCAATCAGTAAATGAGGGAAAAACAGCCCAAATGAGAATGATATAGTGTACCAGTAGGGAAAAATAACAGAGACTGAGGTAAACATATACAAAAATCACTATGACTGAGTACAACAATGATAAGCAGGTACATGGCCTAAGCATGATTTCTAACATGAAATGAAGTCAAATTTCTAGCAGACAAGTAATACATATAAGCACAAAAGGCTATAGACTTTACAGTCTCACGGGACAAACCAAGTCACAATCCCTCACGGTGGATAGTCACACACCCGTCACCTAGCTTGGTTGTCACCTCCAAATAGTCACATTATACCGAACTCCGAGTTTCATACCCTCAAGACTAGATTTAAAATTGTTACTTACCTAAACAGCGTAGAAGTCCTACTCTGAAATTCCCTTTCCTCTCGAACAAGCCTCCAAATGCCCGGAATTTGGTCACAAATAGTACGAGATAATCAATATTGATAAAATGATCAATCCCATAAGAGAACTATTTAAATCTAGCCCAAAATCCGAAATTGGTTCAAACCAAGCCTCCGGGCCCACGTTTCGAAATCCGACAAAAATCCCAAAACCCGGAAGCCCATTCGCTCACGAGTCTAGCTATACCAAATTTACCAAACTCCGATCTCAATTGCCTCTCCAAAAACCCAAAGTTCACTCTCCAAATCCCCAACCCTAAACTCCCAATTTCCTACTCAAATCCCTAATTAAGTGATGAACAAAGCCATATATTCACGAAAATTAGACCAATACGGGTTAGATTACTTACCCCAACATTTTCCTTGAACTTCCTCGAAAATGCACCTCTCTTCTGAGCTCCTCAAGTCCAAAATTGAAAGTGAAAGACAAAACGTCGAGATGGTATTTTCAGCCCAGCATAAACTGCACCTGCGATCCTAGTTCCACGCCCGCGGAACCGCATCTACGAACCGTGTTCCGCTTCTGCAGAAATTCATTAAAAGTTTGACTCTGCTCCTACGATCACCTGACCGCATCTACAGCCATCGCAGATGCGGGACCCAAGTTGCACATGCGATCCAACTACTCATCTGCGCCTCTAAAATCGCTTATGCGACCACCGCAGGTGCATGATGGATGATCCAACTGCGCTGCACCTCTAAAATGCTTCTGCGACCACCGCAGATACGGGATTTCCATCGCACCTGCGGTCTAAGCCCAGGTCTTCCTTAGCTGTACCTGCGGCTCTTCCCTCTCTCCTGTAGCCTTGCACCTGCGGTTCCCACTCTGCAAGTGCGGAAAACACCAGTAAAGCAGCTTTAGCTGCACTTCTCTGACTCCAAACCATCCGTTAATCACCTGGAATCACTTCGAAGCCCTCGGGACCTCAAACAAACATACCAATATGTCATATAACCCCACACATACTTAGTCAAACTTTCAAATCACTCAAAACAATGTCAAAACACCAAATTACACTTGGATTCAAGCCTAAGAACTTGAAAAACATGCCTATTTTCTGGAACTGTGAACGAGTTGAGCCTTCTACTTTAGAAATAACTTTTATTACTTGTATTATGCTGTTATGAACTAGGGTAAAATACGGGTATTGGCCCCGCCCTTGTGATAGCTCGTCAGTGCTTTCAACCTAAGGTTAGGTTTTTTACTTGCACAGTACATGGGGTCGGTTGTACTGATGCTACCCTTCTGCACATTGCGTGCAGATATTGGCAGTGGCGTAGCTTCGTTGGATGGTTGTTGGATTTGAATATGTACCCGCGTCTATGTTGCAACTGCCTCTGTTGTTCGGCATAGCCTTAGATTAAATTGTGTTGTTTATGTACTTTTCAAACAGACTATGTATTTATTTCTTTTCCTCTTTGTAAACTCTATTCTTGGAAGCTCATGATTTTTCCTACCAGTCCTTGGGAGATGTATAAAAGTTAGACAATCTCTTTACTTATTGTCTTGTTAATATTATTGAAATTGGGTAACTATTAGATGGCTTACCTAGCGGGTTCGGATATTGCTATCACGACTAGCAAATTTTGGGTCGTTATAGATTGGTATCAGAGCCCTAGGTTCATAGGTTCTACAAGTCATGAGCAAGTGTCTAGTAGAGTCTTATAGATCGATATGATGACATCCATACCTATCTTCGAGAGGCTAAAGGAAATTTAGGATATACTTCCCATCTTTCTTTCCTTACCGTGCGACATTGATTCAACTTGAAGCGAACTCTTTGAATTTCTTATACGCATTCGTGTGCGCACATGAGCGTTCGGTATCTGATGTGCATCGATGACTTGTAATTTCCATGGTTGAGATGTGAGATGTGATGTTGGCATGTTGACGATGAGCCATTATGGAGGACTTGAGGTCGGGTTTTGTTTGTGGCTTGAGTACGGATATTTCGATTGTGTGAGCACGTGCTTTTGGGACTTATACGTCCTTTAGTGTCCTTATTAGTGGGATTTGTGATTGGATGACTATGTGGTGAGTACTATTTGATTGCTAGATGTGTTCAGGTTGTTCGAATGTGACGAGAAGATTTTACTTCAGATGTCGCAAGGACTATTGGGTGTTTGATTTCTGTCTTGATTTGGCGTATGGCCTGCGTAGCCTGGTCGAGTTAGAGGGATTCAGTCCTGAGGGTTTGGTTAAGTGCAATGGGTTCAGAGAGTTTTTGATGGCTTGATATGTATATTTCTTACCAGTGTGTGGGGAATGTGGCGTATTGTGAATATTCTCCAGGATGAAATCAAAATAAAATGTTATTATCTAAATGAGCGTGTAGTTACTTGCAACTTGGAGTTGGTTTTGAATTTTTTTTTTGTATTTTTCCATATGATGACACAGTATATGCGGTGTGTTGTGTAGGATTGAGACTTGTATATGTAAGGTCACGGTTTAGTGTTGAAGGGAAGGTCCTGAGTCCTTAAGACGCATGGACGGTTCTAGACGACTGGATAAAAGACATTACTATTTAGTATGGCTTGATGAGAGTATCCATTTTTGGGAGGGTGATGTGTTTGATTTATGGAGACTTTGTTGGTTCTACGGCACTCTCCTGGTTGATCGACTGCGAATATTCAAAATTTTTCTATGTGGCACGGAAGAATTATAGAAGTATTCCTTGTAGGATGATCGTATATGAGAGATCTGTTTGACATTATGATGGTGGAGTTAGAATCAAATATGGTGGTACGTGGGTTCTATGAATTTGGAGACTGAGAGTTGTCAGGAGCAGCTTGTTTCATAGTTGTGAGCTGTGAGGTTGTGGCTGAAGCTAGCTAAGTGATAGTGTGTGTTGTGATTCAGTTATTGTGGACTTTCAAAGGGTTATTAATATATTGTGGGTGAAAAAGTCGAATTGGGGGTCCATTGTAGGCCCAAATAGGAATGTGTATTCTACGCCGAGTCGGGTTGGTTGGTTCCAAACTGCGATTGCTGAGGGATGTGTCACCCGGTTGCTGTTGAGCTTATTCGTGTTCTGAAATGATCGGTGTGTTACTCTTCTATGCTACGCGGAGTTGTGGTTCATTAGTTTTAGGCACCCATGATGTGGTTGTATTAGGATCTTATGGCGGGATTTGAGTGAGATGAGTAATTGGGTATTGCGTGGTTGAGGGCGTATTGGTTATGTTCTTTCGGGTCTTTTATGGCATTGTATCGTCTGATTCTCCGTGGTTATGGTAATACATTTTGGGTACTTGATGTAGAATTTCGCGTGGTTATTGATTTTGAGCAAGGCGGAGCAAGGTATATATTATGGACCGACGTTTGGATGGGGTCACGCCTTGCAGCGGGGTTATGATCCTTGTGTTAGATTCGTGTGTTATGGTTCTACGGTGTGTGATGGATTTTTGGCATCTCGTTGTGCCGGTTTTGTTGAGCTTGCAGGACGGTTCCCTCGTTGGGGTCATTCTCTATGTTTTAATACACTTGTCTTGTTACTTATTGGCTCACATATTGCACGGATTGTGGCTTGAAATTTTTATTGATGCGGCATGTCACTAGAGTGGGTGTGAGGGATGAAATGAGGCCATCAGACCTAGAATGGGTGTTATCGGATCTGATTGCGGTATATTTGGAAGGATATTGACGCTGATCGACTTAGAAATTTGCTATAGTTCCTATCGAAGGATAAGGAGATCCATCACTTGTTGATTTGACGAATATTTTTGAGTTTTTGCATGTTTCTTTCATCATTAGAAGCATATGAAAGTGTTAGAACGCGTCTTTGTTCGATAAGAGGTGTATTACCGGCATTGGGTTGTATGAGCAGCTACTGTGATTAGAAATTGTCTCTATGAGTGTTTGAGTTATGTGGTATATCATATGATTTCAACTTGGGTTATCGCTATGGCTTGATACAGATTGTTCAGATTTATACAGTGTGTAGATGCGAGATTCTGATCTTATAGGAAATTCTAGATGTTGGATTTGGATTGTAAGACGTATGGGCTAGGTTGGATGAAGAAATTTCAGTTATGTTGTTTTATCAGATCTATGTGGGATGGGGTGAGTGGGATCACCCCCGGGTATGTGCACGGTAAGGTTATGCGGCTGTTTGATGGTTTTGAGAACAACTCCTGGCACGTTCGAGGATGAACGTATGTTTAAGTTGGGAGGATGTAACGACCAAACAAGTTGTTTTGAGCATTTTCACTTTTCTCGGTAGTTTCCGGGCATGAGTAGCTCCGTATGATGTATTATGACTTATGTGAATCGTCGGTTTTGGGTTTCAGGTTATTCGAAATCGGTTTGGAAGAATGATTCTCAGCTAGAAGCTTCAAATTGGAATTTTTGGAAAGTCTGGCCGGTAGTTGACCTTGAAGATATTGGATTCGGATTGTGGTTCCAGGAGTTGGAATAGCTTCGTCATGTCATTTGGGACTTGTGTGCAAATTTTGAGTTCATTCCGGAGGATTTGATATATTTCGGCGCGTGTTTTGGAAATTTGAAATTTCAAAGTTCATTGGGTTCAGATTGAGGTGTGATTCGTCTCTTCGATGTTTTTATGTATGTTTTGAGGCCTCGAGTAGGTCCGTGTTATGTTATGTGACTTGTGGGTATGATTGAATGGGGTCCCGAGGGGCTTGGGCGCGTTTCAGATTGATCTCGGATCATTTTCTTCAAAGTTGCAACTGCTGGTTCTGGTGTTTCGCACCTGCGACTGGTATGAGGCTGGGTGAGGAAGAGCGCAGAAGCGGATTTTGAAGCGCACATGCGGAGCATGGAATCACAGGTGCGTACGGCTTCGCAGAAGCGCAATTTGACATCCGCAGGTGCGGGGATTTCTGGGCAAGGTTATTTTCGCAGAAGAGAAGGTTTACTGCAGATGCGGTGGTCGCAGATGCGACGAGTAGTCCGCAAATGCAGAAATCGGTTGGCAGAATGCTATTAATCGAGCCTTTTGTTATTTTATCATATTTTGAGATGTGGGACTCAGATTAAGGCAATTTTTGGAGCAAACTTCATCGCAAGGATTGGGGTAAGTGTTCTCTACTCGATTTTGATTATATTCCATGAATCTATCTTCGATTTTAGCTTTTGTCACGCCCCAAACCGAGGAATGAGACTGGCGCCCAACCGGATGATCCTGGTCAAACAGACCTGGATTGCCTTTCCTGCCCAACGCGTTACTCCCTGTCTACAATATGCATTATTCCACATGAATTAGCAATTTAGAGCTTAAGCATGAATCTACTACTTGAGTTCATTTCATCCTTTATCATTTCAATACTTGGTAATCACAAAACATACAATAATTCCGATTCGGACCACGATTTCTAGTAGACACAACTACTGCCCGAAAATACATATATGTACAACCCACATCATGTCTACGGAGCCTCTAAGAGTACTAAGGGTTTACAAAATACTTGCCGGCACCAAGGCCCCGGCTATTCCTTAGAAGACATAACATATACAAAAGAGATGATATAGACTACACACGACCACGAGAGGAAATAGGGCTCACTGGATGTGCTGAAGGTATGAAGGGGAAGCACCACTATCGACGGTCTAAGCTACCTGCTGTGGAACCACCTACATCCATATAAAAGATGTAGCGCCCCCGAAAAAAGGGACGTTAGTACCGTTGAATAGTACTAGTATGTAAGAACAAAGTTTATTCTAAGTAGAATCAAACAGTACACAATTAGAAAATAGTCAGGGTAACCACACAAGTACCACAAAGGTATACAGAAAATCACAAATGAACATTTCACAGTAACTTGTTTCAATTGCTCATATGTTGCGGCGCGCAACCCGATCCCACCGTACATTCTCATCTCATCCTTATTACCTCTCTAACCTTATTATTTCATGTTGCGGCACGCAACCCAATCCTACCAATCACAGTTCACCCTTATTACCTATCCACCCTTATTAATTCGTGTTGCGGCGAGCAACCCGATCCCACCGCACATTCACATTTGGTAGTAACAACAACCAACTATTTTATCACAGGGATCTTCATCATCAAGAACATAAGTTCATATCAACCAACAACTATATGAAATCAAGGCACAATAATCCTTACCAAATAGTAATTTCATGTATGGTGTTTCCATCACTATTTAACTCAATTAAATCAACCCACAGTTTCTTTTCATCATTTGCCACACTCGGCCCTTAGCAATTATATTAGGGTACATTAAAATTCTTTCATTTAGTAGCACATACTGCCATATTGACATATTTGAACATTTAACAAACCTTACACATGACAGAAAAATCAGAGAATGAACTCGTACACCCCGACACAGCAGGACAATCAATTCATATATGCTTAAGCAAGAATTTCATACCGTGTGCTCGGAAACCAACAAGGTAACTCTACAAAGATTAAAGTTAGCCATACATACCTTGAATCGGAATTCCCCTTTAATTTTCTACCACAATTCACCGGACCTTCTAGCACCTTCAATCTAGTTCACGATGTGGCATAATTGAACTTAGAATTAGGAAGAATGATCATGTCTTGAACTCACTTGAGCTGTAACGACCCGACCAGTCATTTTGCATTGTCGGACCCCGTTCCCCTAAATGAAACTTCTCATAGCGGCTTATTGTGATTTATGACTTGCGGGGGCAGGTGGTCCGGGATTCGGAAGTGTTTAGAGTGTTATAGAAACATTTGGTTCCTTAAGGTTGTCCTTTAAGGCCAAGTTTGACTACGGTCAACATTTTGGGCAAACAACCTCGGAATTGAGTTTCGACAGTTTTGGTAGTTTCGTATGATGATTTCGGACTTGGGCGTATGTCCAGAATGGGTTTTGGATGACCTGGGAGCATTTCCGCGCCCAATATTGAAATAAGAGTTCCTTAGGTTCCTATTGTGGTTTAAGACGTGTTTTTGAGTTATCGAGGTCCGGACGGAATTTCGAGACCGGTAATAGTTCCGTCATTTATGATTTGCCTACAAAATTTGGTGTCATTCCAAGTAGTATAGGTCGGTTCGGCGCGTTGTTAGCGAAGTCAAGAAAACATAAAGTTCCTAAGTTTGGGTTCTAGGGGTTTTGAGGTGTGATTTTGAGTTTTGGCATTGTTTTGGGTGTTCTGAAGGATCGAGAGAGTCCGTATTATGATTTGGGACTTGATGGTATATTTGGACGGGGGCTCGGATAGGCCCAGGTGCCTCCCGGACACCACACGAGGCCTAAAACCAACTGAAATAGCTGCTGGTGCACCTGCTCTGGTGTGACCGCAGGTGTGGTTGCCCAGTCGCAGGTGCAGGACCGCTCCTATGGTCCCAGCCTCGCAGGTGGGACCCCCAGCGGACAACCCATTTCTCGCAGGTGCGGACAAAGCCGCTCGCGGGTGCGGTCGCCTCTTTGCAGGTGCGGGCCCAGGCTTCCTCGTCCATTTCCATAGGTGCGAGACCGCAGGTGTGGTCCTTGAGCTGAAGGTGCGGAACCACTGTCAGGCAATGTGTTCCTTTAAAATATGGGATTCTTCATTTTTATTCATTTTCTTCCTTCATTATAACACTTGAGAGCTTGGAAAAAGGGCTCCACGACCCAACCACTGAAAGGTAAGTAAATTCTATACTAACGTTGGTTAATGCATGCATTCTTAGTAGGATCTAACTACTTAATTAGTGAAAATTTTAGGAATTTGGGTAGTAACCTAGGGTCTTCGAGAATTTAGAAAATTACCCGTGAATTGGATATGAAATCATACAAGAATCGTATATTAATGATCCTTAGGCTTGGGTGAGTGTTTCCTTCGTGAATTTTTTGAATCGGAGCATGCGGGCCCGGTGTAACATTTTAGGATTTCTTCAAGAATGACGAGTTTGACTTAGTAGTAGGAGGCTTTCCATACTTTGAGCATAAATTGATTTATTTGTATAACGTTTGGCTCGTTTCGAGTCCTCGGGTGTAGAGTTCGGAGTTTCGGGCGTGTTCTTGGTCCGGGGAGTAGATTCGACACGAGGTGAGTCTCCTTTCTAACCTTGTAAGAGGGAACTGTCCCCCTAGGTACTTTAAATGACTATGTGCTAATGTTTGGGGGGGCTACATACGCGCAAAGTGATGAGAGTCCGTACGTAGCGACTATTATTGTTATGTCCGGGTAGTTAGGCCTACACCATGCCTTATCGTTTCCTTGCAATGAACTATATGCTTAGTGAATTCATGTTACATGCGTCTTGTTTCGCTGAGATCATGGAATTTAGGTAATTTTAAGGAATTGATCACGAAAAGTAATTAATAAAGAATAAATTTGTGGATTGTGTGTGCATGTGACCGCTTCGCAATTTAGATTCCGTGAGCAGAGTGTTTTTTCCCTCACTCTCATGGGAGCAAGCCATACGTCACGTCGAGATTGAAAGATATATATTATGGTTCGGGTCGTTCGACCCTCGACAATGCTCATATATGATCATTATGATGGCTCAGGCCGGTTGTCCTTATCATGTCTGCACATGTTAAATTGTTAAGAATTCTTTTATGGATTTTGAGTGTACAGATATATTTTTAAAGGAAAGAAAAGAATAATGAAGTTGAAATTGTATATTTACATTCCAGTATTTATTTGAATTACTGTTATATTTAAATGTTTATTACTTTTATCATCCTTGTATGTCTGTTACTAATATTATATCTTGCTAATCATTTTGGTTGGACCTTAGTGAGTGTCAAGTCGACCTCTCATCACTACTTTTTTGAGGTTAGGCGGGATACTCACTGGGTACATATTTGTTTACGTACTCATGCTACGCTTCTGTACTTAATTGTACATGTTCTGAGGCTGGTGCATCTGGTTATTAGACTGGAGCTCGATTCCGATCATAGTTTGAACTGCTTTCATTGTGAGGTACTTCTCCTAACGATCCTCGGCATCCCCATGGAGTTTTCTTTTGCTTATTTCCCGTTTATTCCTTTCAGACAGTGGGACTGTATATTATATCTTTTGTATATTCTGTTAGTATGCCCGTATGACTTGTGGCACTAGTTCATGGCACACACGTAGTGGTTATTTTGGTCTGCGGGTCTATATATATATATATATATATATATATATATATATATATATTGGCTCACTCCTCTTTACGACTGCTTTGGTTAAAAAGGGTTTACTATCTTTTTCAATTAATGTTTTGAACTTTAAAACTTGGCACGTGTTGGGATGTTTAACCAAGTATGGGAAAAATCCTTAGTAATTTAAGGGTGCGCTTGCCTAACCCCGGTGTTGGGAGCCATCACGACCTGAGTTAGGATTTTGGGTCATGCTAACATGGTATTAGAGCACTAGGTTTACGTAGGTCTCACAAGTCACAGGCAAACCTAGTAGAGTCTTGGGGATCGGCATGTAGACGTCTGTACTTATCTTCGGGAGGCTATAGGGTGTTAGGAAAACCCCTCCTTATCTTTTTCTATCGTGTAGTCAATGGCTTACTCAATCTCATTTTTCTATTCTCTCACAGATGGATAGAACGCGTGCATCCGATGTTCCAGATTCAGGAGGGGCCGCTACCCCCGTTGTTCGAGGCCGTGGCAGAGGCTGGGGGAGGGCACCGGCCCGAGGTAGGGGACGAGGGCATCACCGAGATTTTCCAGTCATACCACCACTAGAGGACCCTACTATAGAGGAGCAGGGTGAGGTGCCCCCAGCAGGTCCTGCTCCAGTGGACTTTATGACAGTGCCATGCTTCCAGGAGATCATGGGCCGTATGATGCAGTTTATGGACACCATGTCCCAGGCTGGTTTATTTCCAGCAGATCCTGCCACATCTCAGGCGGGAGGGGGGGTCCGGACTCCTATCGCCCAGGCTGCAAGTCAGGCAGCAACATTACATCATACCTCGGGTACATTGCCCGTGGGTGGGATCCAGCCTGTAGCAGCAACACCTGAGCCAAGACCAGCTGCTGACGGCGATCCGCAGAAGTTATTGGATAGATGGAATCGATTGCACCCTCCAGTCTTCAGGGGTGAGCGAGGCGAGGATGCCCAGGATTTTATTGACAGGTGTGGGGATAGGCTGCACAATATGAGGATATTAGAGTCCCATAGAATGGACTTCACTACCTTACAGCTAGAGGGCAGAGCTCGCAGATGGTGGCAGTCATATATTCTCAACAGGCCAGCAGATTCTCCTCCCATCACTTGGGAGAAGTTCACTCGGATGTTTCTAGACAGGTATATCCCACCCTCTGAGAGGGAAGAGCTGCGATATCAGTTGGAGCAGGGACAGATGTCAGTGAAAAATTATGAGGCCAGATTCTCAGAGTTGTCTCGCCACACACTTATGATATTGCGTACTGATGCGGAGAGGGTGCATATATTTGTAGTAGGGCTGGACTCCGGTATTAGGGCCAACATGGTCCGAGAGGTGGAGATGGAGACTCCCTATCAGCTGGTGGTCAAGATAGATCGTCGGATTGAGGGCTATCGACCGAGAGGTAGATAGCAGGGTTAGTAGGACAAGACGGCCAGATTCTCCGGGGATTTTAGAGGTGCCCCAGTTAGGGGCAGAGGTCAGTTCGGTAGAGGTCAGCCCAGCAGGCCTCCATATTCAGCATCCCCACCACCTCCCCGAGGTGTTCCAGCGACGGCTCATTTGAGCGCCATGCCATAGCGTTCCTACCGCTCTCCAGCCATTCAGAGTTCACCCAGTGGTTATTTCGGTTATCCGAGATTCCCCAGTCCCTACTTCAGTGCTATGCCAGAGAGTAAACATCGCTCTCCGTCCATTCAAGGTTCCTCTTCGGGGCAGCAGGCTATGATACTCGAAAGTTGTTATGAGTGTGGGGATCCAGGTCATATGAAGAGGCATTGTCCCAGGCTTCGGGGCAAAGCGGTGCAACAGGATTATCAGCCTATGGGTCCAGCACCAGCCGTCATGCCACCTAGAGGTAGGGGACATGTCAGTAGGGATCGTCCTAGAGGTGGAGGTCAGTCAGGGGGAGGTCAACCAACTCTTGTTCATTCTGGAGAGGCTCAGTCTTCCGGTGCTCCAGCTAAATTCTATGCTATCCAGTCCAGATCAGATGAAGTGGCCTCAGACGCTGTGATCACATGTATTATTACAGTATGTGGTAGAGAGGCATCTGTGTTATTTGATCCATGATCCACTTATTCCTATGTTTCGGTCTTATTTTCTCATTTTCTGGATGTCCCTCGTGAGTCCTTGGGTTCTCCTATTTATGTGTCCACTCCTGTGTGCGATTCTGTGGTTGTAGACCATCGGTCCTGTGTGATTTCATTTTGTGGGTTCGAGACTCAAGCGGATCTCTTATTGCTCGACATAGTTGATTTCGAGATTATTTTAGGCATGGATTGGCTATCTCCTTATTATGACGTGATAGATTTCCCTGCCAAGACAGTTACTTTAGCCATGCCAGAGTCGCCTAGGCTGGAGTGGAGAAGTTCCTCAGTTAGTGCAGCTAGTCGGGTTGTTGCATTCCTAAAGGCTCGACATATAGTCGAGAAGGGTTGTCTGGCCTACCTCGCTTATGTGCGGGACACCACCGCCGAGTCTCCGATGATTGATTCAAAGCTAGTTGTTTGAGAGTTTGCTGATGTATTCCCTTTAGACCTTCCGGGCATGCCTCCGGATCGTGGTATTGATTTCTGCATTGATTTAGCTCCCGGCACCCATCCTATATCTATTCCTCCGTACCGTATGGCTCCAAAAGAGTTGAAGGAGTAGCTTGTTAGCTAAGGGGTTCATCAGACCGAGTGTATCGCTGTGGGGTGCTCCAGTTCTATTCGTGAAGAAAAAGGATGGGTCCATGCCGATGTGTATTGATTATCGCCAAATGAACAAGGTCACCATTAATAACAAGTATCCTTTGCCGCGCATCGATGATTTGTTTGACCAGTTGTAGGGTGCTAGGGTGTTTTCTAAGATTTATTAGAGATCGGATATCATCAGCTGAGGATTCGGGCCTCAGATGTCCTGAAGACAGCTTTGCGCACGAGGTATGGCCACTACGAGTTCCTGGTAATGTCCTTTGGTTTGACTAATGCCCCAACAACATTCATGGACGATGAATAGGATGTTCAGGCCCTATAGTGATTCCTTTGTCATCGTCTTCATTGATGACATTTTGATTTACTCACATATCATGGGAGAGCACGAGCAGCATTTGAAAGTTGTGCTCCAGAATTTGCAAGAACAGAAGCTATATGCTAAGTTCTCCAAGTGTGAGTTCTGGTTGGATTCCGTGGCATTCTTGGGGCATGTGGTATCCGGAGAGGGTGTCAAGGTTGATCCTCAGAAGGTTGAGGCGATTCAGAGTTGGTCACGTCCTACTTCAGCTACAGAGATTAGGAGATTTTTGGGCCTAGTAGGCTATTACCGCCGATTTGTGGAGGGGTTCTCTTCTATTGCAGCTCCATTGAATAGATCGACTCAGAAGAATTCCCCGTTCCGATGGTCTCACTAGTGTGAGGCGAGCTTTCAGAAGCTCAATACAGCATTGACCTCATCACCAGTTTTAGTATTGTCTTCCGGTTTTGGGATGTATACAGTATATTGTGACGCTTCACGCATTGTCTTGGGGTGTGTATTGATGCAGGAAGGGAGAGTTATTTCTTATCCTTCGCACCAGCTGAAGGTTCATGAGAAGAATTATCCTGTGCACGATTTGGAGTTGGCGACGATTGTTTATGCTCTTAAGATTTGGAGGCACTACTTGTATGGAGTGTCCAGTGAGGTTTATATAGATCACCATAGCTTGCAGCACTTGTTCAAGCAGAGGGATATTAATTTGTGGCAGCGCAGATGGCTTGAGTTGTTGAAGGATTATTATATCACCATTCTTTATCATCCGGGCAAGGGAAATGTGGTAGCAGATGCTTTGAGTAGGAAGGCGGAGAGTATGGGTAGCTTGGCTTATATTTCAGTAGAGGAGAGACCTCTAGCCTTGGACATTCAGTGCTTGGCCAATCGCCTAGTGAGATTAGACCTTTCAGAACCTCGTCGAGTTTTAGCACATGTGGTTGTTCAGTCTTCGTTATTGGGAGAGATTAAGGCTCGGCAGTATGATGATCCGTGTTTGGCTAAGCTATGGGAGACAATAGTTCAGGGTAGGGAAAATGAGGTTATTATTGGCGAGAATGGTGTTCTGAGACTTCAGGGCCGCTTATGTGTTCCTAATGTTGATGGCCTGAGGGAGAGGATTCTAGAGGAGTCACACAACTCTCGATATTCTGTTCATCTTGGTGCTACGAAGATGTATCGTTATTTGAAGCAACATTACTGGTGGAGGCGGATGAAGAAGGACATTTTGGAGTATGTGGCTAGGTACCTTAATTTCTAGCAGGTTAAGTATGAGCACCAGAGGCCAGGAGTCCTACTTCAGTAAATGCCCATTCCGGATTGGAAGTGGGAACACATCACTATGGACTTCGTGGTTGCATCACCTCGGACCTTGCGGAAGGTTGACGCGGTTTGGGTCATTGTGGATAGATTGACCAAATCGGCGCATTTCATTCTGGTGCTCCTACATATAATTCTGAGAGGTTAGCACATATCTACATTCGAGAGATAGTCCGGTTTCACGGTGTGCCGGTGTCCATTATATCAAATCGAGGCCCTCATTCCACCTCGCACTTCTGGAGAGCATTGCATAGTGAGATGGGTACCTAGATAGACCTCAGCACAACATTTCACCCTCAGACTGATGGTCAGTCGGAGCGTACAGTTCAGATATTGGAGGACATGCTCAGGGCATGTGTGATTGACTTCGGAGGTCAGTGGGACCAGTTCTTGCCTTTGGCCGAGTTTGCTTACAATAATAGTTATCAGTCCAGCATTGAGATAGAACCATTTGAGGCTTTGTATGGTCGGCGATGTCGTTCTCCTATCGGGTGGTTTGAGCCTGGCGAGGCTAAGTTATATGGCAGTGACCTGGTGAGGGATGCTTTAGAGAAAGTGAAGTTGATCTAGGAGAGGCTCCGCACAGCACAGTCCAGACAGAAGAGTTACGCAGATCAGAGGGAGCGTGACATATCATTCATGGAGGGAGATAAGGTCCTGTTGAAAGTCTCTCCTATGAAGGGTATTATGAGGTTTGGGAAGAAGAGCAAGCTAAACCCGAGGTTTATAGGTCCCTTCGAGGTGTTGAGGTGGGTTGGGGAGGTTTCTTATGAACTGGCCTTACCTCACAGTTTATCAGGAGTTAATCCAGTTTTTCATGTATCCATGCTCCAGAGGTACAACACCGACTTCTCTCACGTAGTTGATTTCAGCACTATTCAGTTGGATGAGAGGTTGGGCTACAAGGAGGAGCCAGTTGCTATTATTGATAGACAGGACCACCAGTTGAGGTCCAAGAGAGTTTCTGCCGTAAAGGTCCAGTGGAAGGGCCAACCAGTTGAGGAGGCAACCCGGGAGTCCTAGGAGGGCATGCGGAATAGATATCCGCACTTGTTCAACACTTCAGGTATGATTGTAGACCCATTCGAGGATGAACGTTTGTTTAAGAGGTGGAGAATGTAACGACCCGACCGGTCATTTTGCATTATCGGACACCGTTCCCCTAAATGAAACTTCCGATATCGGCTTATTGTGATTTATGACTTGAAGGGGCAGGTGGTCCGGGATTCGGAAGTGTTTAGAGTGCTATAGGAACATTTGGTTCCTTAAGGTTGGCCTTTAAGGCCAAGTTACACTTCGGTCAACATTTTGGGTAAACGACCTCGGAATCGAGTTTCGACGATTCCAGTAGCTTCGTATGATGATTTCGGACTTGAGCGTATGTCCGAATGGGTTTTGGATGACCCGGGAGCATTTCGGCGCCCAATATTGAAATAAGAGTTCCTTAGGTTCCTATTGTGGTTTGGGACGTGTTTTTGACTTATCGAGGTCCGGACGGAATTCTTAGACCGAGAATAGTTCCGTCATTTATGACTTGCCTGAAAAATTTGGTGTCATTCCGAGTAGTATAGGTCGGTTTGGCACGTTGTTAGCGAAGTCAAGAAAACATAAAGTTCCTAAGTTTGTGTTCTAGGGGTTTTGAGGTGTGATTTTGGGTTTTGGCGTTGTTTTGGGTGTTTCAAAGGCTCGAGTGATCCGTATTATGATTTGGCACTTGTTGGTATATTTGGACGGGGGCTGGGTGGTCCCAGGTGCCTCCCCGGCACAACACAAGGCCAAAAACCAGCTAAAATAACTGTTGGTGCACCTATTCTGGTGTGACCTTAGGTGCGGTTGCCCAGTCGCAGGTGCGGGTCCGCTCCTGCGGTCCGCAGCCTCACAGGTGAGACCCCTAGTGGGCAGCCCATTTCTCGCAGGTGCGGACAAAGTTCCGCAGGAGCTGAGCCGCGGGTGCGGTCCCCTCTCCGCAGATGCGGGCCCAGGATTCCTTGTCTATTTTTGAAGGTGCGAGCCTTTGCTTGCTGGTGCGAGACTGCAGGTGCGGTCCTTGAGCCGTAGGTGCGGAACCACTGTCAGGCAGTGTGTTTCTTTAAAATACGGGATTCTTTATTTTCTTCCTCCATTAGAACACTTGAGAGCTTGGAAAAATGGCTCCACGACCCAACCACTGAAAGGTAAGTAAATTCTATCCTAAAGTTGGTTAATGCATGCATTCTTAGTAGGATCTAACTACTTAATTAGTGAAAAATTTAGGAATTTGGGTAGTAACCTAGGGCCTTCGAGAATTTAGAAAATTACCCGTGAATTGGCTATGAAATCATACAAGAATCGTATATTAATGATCCTTAGGCTATGGGTGAGTGTTTCCTTTGAGAATTTATGGAATCCGAGCATGCAGGCCTTGAGTTGGATTTTAGGATTTCTTCAAGAATGACGAATTTTACTTAGTTGTAGGAGGCTTTCCATACTTTGATCATAAATTGATGTATTTGTATATCATTTGGCTAGTTTCGAATCCTCGGGTGTAGAGTTCGGAGTTTCAGGCACGTTCTTGGTCCGGGGAGTAGATTCGACACGAGGTAAGTCTCCTTTCTAACCTTGTAAGAGGGAACTGTCCCCTAGGTGCTTTAAATGACTATGTGCTAATGTTTGTGGGGGCTACACTCGCGCAAAGTGATGAGAGTCCGTACGTAGCGACTATTATTGTTATGTTCGGGTAGTTAGGCCTACACCATGCCTTATGTTTTCCTTGAAATGAACTATATGCTAAGTGAATTCATGTCAAATGCGGCTTGTTTCCCTGAGATCATGGAATTTAGGTAATTCTAAGGAATTGATCACAAAAAGTAATTTATAGAGAATAAATGTGTGGATTGTGTGTGCATGTGACTGCTTCGCAATTTACATTCCGCGAACGGAGTGTTATTTAACCCACCTCATGGGAGGAGGACGTACGCCACGTCGAGATTGAAAGATATATATTATGGTTCGGGCCGTTCGACCCTCGGCAGTGCACATATATGATCATTATGATGGCTCAGACCGGTTGTCCTTATCCTGTATGCGCATGTTAAATTGTTAAGAATTCTTTTATGGATTTTGAGTGTCAGATATATTTTTAAAGGAAAGAAAAGAATAATGAAGTAGAAATTTTTTATTTACATTCAAGTATTTATTTGAATTACTGTTATTTTTAAATGTTTACTGCTATTATCATCCTTGTATGTCTGTTACTGATATTATATCTTGCTAATCATTTTGGTTGGACCTTAGTGAGTGTCAAGTCGGCCTCTCGTCACTACTTCTTCGAGGTTAGGCGGGATACTCACTGGGTACATATTTGTTTATGTACTCATGCAACACTTCTGTACTTAATTGTGCATGTTCTGAGGATGGTGCATCTGGTTATCAGACCGGAGCTCGATTTTGATCATAGTTGGACCTGACTTCACGGTGAGATGCTTCTCCTGACGATCCTCGGCATCCCCATGGAGTATTCTTTTGCTTATTTCCCGTCTATTCCTTTCAGACAGTGGGACTGTATATTATTTCTTTTGTATATTCTGTTAGTATACTCGTAGGACTTGTGACACTAGTTCCTGGCACACACGTAGTGGTTATTTTGGTATGCGAGTGTATATATATATATATATATATATATATATATATATATATTGGCTCACTTCTCTTTACGACTGCTTTGGTTAAAAATGGCTTACTATCTTTTTCAATTAATGTTTTGAGCTTTAACACTTGGCACGTGTTGGGATGTTTAACCTTGTATGGGAAAAATCCTTAGTAATTTAAGGGTGGGCTTGCCTAACCTCGGTGTTGGTCGCCATCACGACCTGAGTTAGTATTTTGGGTCGTGACATGAGCATTATATCAAACACTAAGTGTTCCTTTAAGATTACATGGCCTCTTTTTAGTGAAAGATTACTCTAACCCATTTCCTTTTACTAGATTATGACTAGTTGGTTACATGCATGCAAGACTCCTACCCCCATATTCATGAACTCACCTAACCACGTTCAATTTTAACAAAAATCTGGAATTTAAGGTTGATGGGGTAGAAGCTTACCTCTTGTAGTGAAGAAAATGGTGTCCTACTTGATCAATTTCAGGCCTGAGTAGTGATGGAGGAACAAATTTGATTAAGTTGGAACTCTCTCTCTCTCTAGAACCCACTCTCTCCTCTCTCTAGTTTATCAGAAAATGAACTTAAAATGAAAGGGGTAGGTGTTTTAATAAACTGGGGGTCGGGTATAAAATTAGAATTTTAATAGTCCCGAAACAGAAATGTGGTCAGGAATGCGATCGCATTCCTGCTATGCGGTCCACATTCCTGTCGCATAAAAGGCCCTCAAATGGGCCAAAAAGAAAAGTAGACTGCTCAGGTATGCGAACACTATGCGGTCCGCGTACCTGTTATACGATCACATAGTGCGTCGCATAACTCCCTCTGCAAAAATCAAGGTGCAAGAATGGGACAACTATGCAGCCCGTATTCGTGAAATGCGATCGCATTCTAGGCCGCATAGTTGTCCTCAAAATGGACAGCAAACTGTCCATGAATGCGACACTATGCGGTCCGCATACCTGATCTGCGATCGTATAGTGGTCCGCAGATCTGCGCAAATCTAGAAAATTATATCTTTTAAGTCCCGGGGTACTTTTTACTCAAAAAGGGTCCGTTTTAAGAATTTCTACAATTATAACAACACGGGGACCTATTTGGGCATTATTTTTAGACGTGAAATTTTATGGGTCTTTACATTCTCCCCCACTTAAAATCATTCGTCCTCAAATGAGGATTGGGGAATCACTTAGCTAAGAGAACACAAAACATGTCGACCCCCGAATTTTTTACTAACTCTGATATTTCCTGAAAATTTCGCTAGAGTTTCCTTTGTAATTAGGCCTATCTACCTGTCAGTGAGCCCCCGAAACGCATTTTAACCAATTCCACACATTTTTAGTTACTCTATCAACTTGCACATAATCCGGTCATTTCAACAAGCTACATATAATTCAATTTCTTCCACAAACTTGCATATCATTTAACTATCACATGAATTGCACATAATTTTCCTCACTTCAAGGAGTTGCACATTACCCAAATAATTACAACATACACAANGGGGGGGGGGGGGAATGGGGTGCTTTTGCACAAAATTTGACAAAATATATAATTCCTTAGGAATTGACAATTTTCAAACCATTACCGGTCTCATTCAAACAAGTGGGGATATTTCTCTTTCATTTCACCTTCCGCTCCCCACGTGGCTTCTTCGACTTGCTGACTTCGCCATAACACTTTAACAGAAGTAATCTCTTTGTTCCTCAATCTAAGGACTTGCCTATCAAGAATAGAAACTGGAACCTCTTCATATGACAATCCTTCATTGATTTTAACCATCTCAACCGACACAATGGCAGATGGATCCCCAATCACCTTCTTCAACATGGACACATGAAACACCGTGTGTAATAATGACATATCAGGGGGAAATTCCAGCCTATACGCCACATCCTATCCTTTGAGCGATCTGATGCGACCCCACATACCCAGGGCTAAATTTCCCTTTCTTCCCAAACCACATTACTCCTTTCATGGGGGACACCTTCAAGAATACCAAATCATCTACTTGAAATTCCAAATATCTTCGACGAACATCCGCATAGGATTTCTGATGACTCTGAGCAGTCTTCATCCTCTCCTGAATGACTTTAACTTTTTCCATAGCTTGTTGCACAAGATCCGGTCCTAGCACTTCCGCCTCGCCAACCTTGAACCATCTAATCAGAGACCTACACTTCCTTCTGTACAATGCCTCAAATGGGGCCATCTGAATACTAGCATGGAAACTGTTATTATAAGCAAATTCTATAGGCAACAAGTGATCATCCCAACAACCCTTGAATCTAATACACAAGCCCGTAACATATATTCAAGCGTCTGAATGGTCCGCTCTGCCTGCCCATCAGTCTGTGGGTGGAATGCCGTGCTGATATTTACCCGCGTCCCCAAACCTTGCTGAAATTTCTTCCAAAAGTTAGCTGTGAACTGGGCCTCTCGATCCGAGATAATAGACACTGGAGTGCCTTGGAGCCTGACTATTTCTTTGATATATAACTAAGCGTACTGTTCTGTAGTATCGGTGGACTTGACTGGCAAAAAGTGAGCTGATTTCATGAGTCGATCCACTATCACCCCAATTGAGTCGAACTTGCGCTAAGTGCGGGGTAACCCTACCACAAAGTCCATATTGATCATCTCCCATTTACATATTTGTATTTCCATGAGCTGCGCCAACCCACCGGGCCTCTGATGCTCGGCCTTCACTTGCTGACAATTCGGGCACCTTGCCACAAAGTCCGCCACACCCCTCTTCATACCATTCCACCAATAAATCTCCTTGAAGTCATGATACATCTTCGTAGAACCTGGGTGTACTAAATACCTAGAATTGTGAGCCTCTGCCATTACCCTTTCCTGAAGATCATCCACGTCCAGAACACATAGTCTCCCTTGGCACCGCAAAACACTGTCATCATTGCCAAGTGAAATTGTTGTAGTCTTATGATTCAGAATCGCCTCTCTCAAATGTACCAATGTTGTATCTCTGAATTGCTTTTCCTTGATTTGTGTTACAAGTGAAGATTTTGTTCCATTACGCACCACGACATCCCTTTCATCTGAGGTCGAAAGACAGACCCCCAGACTAGCCAACTGATAAACCTCCCGAGCCAAAGTCCTCTGACCTACTTCCAAATGAGCCAAGCTACCCATGGATTTCCTAACTAAGAGCGTCGGCTACCACATTCGCCTTTCCTAGATGGTACAAAATATTCATATCATAATCCTTGAGCAATTCTAACCACCTCCACTGCCTCAAGTTCAACTCCTTTTGTTTGAATAAATATTAAAGACTCTTGTGGTCTGTGAACACGTCCACATGGACCCCATAAAGATAATTCCGCCAGATTTTTAGTGCAAACACAACCGCTGCGAGCTCCAAATCATGCGTTGGATAATTCTTCTCGTGACTCTTGAGTTGCCTAGAAGCATACGCTATAACCTTCCCGCACTACATCAACACACACCCCAAACCAACCATTGAAGCATCACAATAAACAACAAATCCCTCTGTACCCTCTAGAAAGGTCAACACCGGCGTCGTAGTCAATCTCAATTTCAATTCCTGAAAACTCTTTTCACAAGCATCAGACCACTGGAACTTAACCGCCTTCTGCGTTAGCTTAGTCAATGGGGAGGCGAGGGTAGATAATCCCTCCACAAATCTTCGATACTACCCAGCTAGACCCAAGAAACTGCGAATCTCTGTTGGGGTCATTGGCCAAGGCCAATCCTTCACCTCTGCAATCTTTTGGGGATCAACCTGAATCCCTTCCCGGGAAATAACATGGCCCAAAAAGGTGACTGATTCTAGCCAAAATTCACATTTTGAAAAATTTGCATAAAACTGGTGCTGATGAAGAGTCTGCAGAACTGCCCTCAGGTGAGTAGCATGATCTTCCTGACTTCGCAAATAAACAAAGATATTGTTAATGAAGACAATCACAAAGGAGTAAAGAAACGGTTTAAAAACCCGATTCATAAGATCCATAAAAGCGGCTGGGGCATTGGTTAGCCCAAAAAATATTACCAGAAATTAAAAGTGCCCATATCGAGTCCGGAAGGCAGTCTTAGGAATATCATGCTCCTTGATCTTTAACTGGTGATACCCGGACCGCAAATTAATCTTTGAGAAGAACTTAGCACCTAACTGGTCGAACAAATCATCTATCTGAGGCAATGGGTATTTGTTTTTGATGGTGACCTTGTTGAGCTACCGATAATCGATACACATCCGAAGCGATCCGTCTTTCTTTCTGACAAAAAGAACCGGTGCGCCCCAAGGAGACACACTTGGCCGTATGAAACCCGTTTTCTAATAGATCTTTCAATTGCTCTTTTAACTCTCTCAATTCTGCTGGCTCCATTCGGTAAGGTGGAATAGATATTGGTTGCGTATATGGAAATACATCAATCTCGAAATCGATCTCTCTATCTGGTGGAATCCCAGGAAGCTCGTCCGGAAATACTCCAAGAAATTCATTCACAACAGGCACATATTCGGGAGCAGGAACCTTGTAAGTGGTGTCCGCAACCCGGACCAAATGGTAGATGCACCCTTTTTTGATCATCTTTGTACAACATTATTCCCCTTCCACTCGATAACTGATTCCCCTTGCACAACATTATTCCCCTTCCACTCGATCATCAGCTTTAAGGTAGGAAATAATCCTACCTCTTGGCAAAACATTATTCCCCTTCCACTCGATCATCAACTTTAAGGTAGGAAATAATCCTACCTCTTGGCACAACATTATTCCCCTTCCACTCGATAACGGATTCATTAGGAAACTCAAGCCTCATAATTCTGGTTCGGTAGTCGAGTTTATCAAAGCACGAATACAACCAATCCATCCTCATAATTACATAAAAATCTACCATTTCTAACTCAATAAGATCGGCCGTGGTATCCCGACCATGCACCGTGACAACACAATTCCTATAGACTCGCACGACCGTAATAGAATCACCAACCGGAGTCGATACATAGAACGACTCGTGAAGCTGTTCGGGTTCTATCCCAAAACTTGAAGCAATAAATGGAGTAACATATGAAAAAGAAGACCCGGGATCAATAAGAGTATAAACATCATGTGACTGAACAATTAGAATACATGTGACAACATCTGGGGAAGCCTCTGCACTCTGGCGACGACTCAAAGCATAGAACTGACTAGGTCCCCCTCGACCCCGTGCTCCACCCCTAGATGTACCGCGCTCTGCTGGAGATGGAGGGTGTTTTATTGGTAAAAAAGAGTTTCACACGTAAGCCAACTTTTGACAACTCAACAAGACACGTTGACACAAGAAAACTCCACAGCTGGATGTGATTCTTTGAAGAGGGTACAAAGAGGCACGGTTCAGAAAACCTATGAACTTATCAGCCACAGGAAACTCAACTTGATCAAAATGGGAGAGAGGTACGGTCAGAATAAATCTAGACAAAGCTACGGGCAGATTCAAGAACCCACAATTGATTAATCGAATGTTATGTAACTGAACCCAATTACCGTTATCCTTTGTAACGCCTCATTAATGTCATAATTAGTCATTAATGATGAGACATAGCAAGATTCATACATTATAAGAATCTCCTATGTAAGGGAGGGGAATACAGCTTGTAAAGGAATCTGGTTCTCGAATACAATCAACTTCGATCTTCTATTATTTTGCAATATTGTCTATTATTCATTTTTCTCCATTTATCTTTATTATTAGTAGCCCGTATTCATCTTAAAAGTAAGATTTAGTCAAAAGGTCTAATTCTTTGGTTAAACAAATTGGTTCCGTTACCGAGAATCTGATAATCTTTGTTTACTTTTTCAAGTGATATCCTCTGAATTATGTCAAACCCCAACGACAACAACCAGCGAAGGAGTGGAACCCCAGTTCCATCGCCTTCAAGAACCCCACGTGATTCGAGGGAAAAATCCCCCAAAAGATCCAATAACAACAATGGTGATAATGATCAAACTGTGGAACAAGATCGTGTAAAGCAAATGATTGCAGAATATGTGAGCCAAGCTTTGAAAGAATTTGCGAGAGGGTTACCGGTAGGGTTACCTACACCGCCGAATCCACCCCCCAATAACACCATCACCATGGAAAATCCTCAATCTGGGTTGAAAAACTCAAGAAGAGGACATACTCCTAATGAATCTCTCGAAACGAGACAAGGTATATCTAAANACTTAACGAAACAAGAGATTGAATCAGTCATTGTCAAAAGATTTGGGGAAACACTTACCAAAGGGGCCCTAACCTGGTATTCTCTTCTCCTTGAAAATTCTATTGACTCTTTTGCTGAGCTTGCAGATTCGTTTATAAAAGAACACTCTGGTGCACAAAAAGTTGAGAAGAGAGTGGAATACATATTCAAAATAAAACAAGGAGACACGGAACTATTCTGTGAGTTTGTAGACAGGTTTCAACGAGAAAGAATGTAGTTACACAGGGTGCCTGATAATTGGGTAGCCATGGCATTTGCAAGCAACCTGAATGATAAAAGCTCAGAAGCCACAAGGCGACTTAAAAGAGAGTCTAAGAGAATTCCCCGCTACAACATTGAACGATGTATATAACAGGTACAATACTAAACTCAGAATAGAAGAAGATATCATTGCTCGTTCAAGAGATGAAGCTCATTCCCGATCCAGACGTCCTGAATCAGATATAAGATCAGGTAAAAACAGATACGATCCTTACTTAGGACCCTCGGGACGCGATATCCACCCCAGGTTCGAAAACACTAGGTTGGAATATAGACCACAAGGAAGAGACCTAGTCTCATCTTCGTCTAGATCCAGAAAAGATTGAGATGAACGACTAGAGTAGTACTCAAATTGGGGATCATACCTTTAATGAAGTACTACTGAACTTGTCGCAATATTGAGGAACATGGGAGACAAGGTTAAGTGGCTCAAAGAGATGTGGTCAAATCCAAGTAGAAGAAACCCATATCACTGGTGTGAATTTGACAACAATCATGGGCACAAAACTGCGGATTGTAGATTTTTACAAGGTGAAGTAGAAAATTTGTTAAAACAGGGCTGTTTAACAGAATTGTTTAGTGATAAAGGTAAACAGGCATATATGAGGAACAAGCAGGAGCCCCCAAAGCCTCTTCTCCAAAACAAACCTTTAACGTAATACACGGGGGTGAAGAAGTAAACGGAGTGATTTGCAAAACAACCACAAAGTTCAAAATTATACATGGGAAACGGACTGGTGGAGAAGACGATATAACCTTCGATGATGCAAATATCAGCGGATTAATGCTTCCGCACAACGATGATCTGGTAATATCCTTACTTATTCATGATACTAACGTAAAAAAAGTGTTGATTGATCTAGGCAGTTCAGTCAATATCATTTTGCTAAGAGTCGTGGAAGAAATGCTACTGGGGAATCAATTAATCCCAAAAGCACGAGCCATATCAGGGTTTGATAACTCTACGATTATAACAAAAGGAGAAATTGAACTTAGCACATATGCTGAGGGGGTGATAAAAAATACCAGGTTCCAAGTCATCGATACTGACATGGCTTATAACGTGATCATTGGAATGCCATGGATCCACGACATGAAAGTGATACCCTCCAAGTTGAATTAGGTAATTAAATTTCCCTCTGAATGAGGGATTCCACAAATCGAAGGAGATAACCGAACCGCAAGAAATATAAACTCTGTGGTATACTAAAACAAAAAAATAGAGGTGGAAGAATTACGAGATAAGGGAATTTCCCAAGCAGGTAATGCAGCCCAAACAAGCATGGAAGAAATTACTACCCAAATAGGTACGGAAGGTATTATTGCTGAAACAGGTACGAAAGAAAATACCTACGAGAAGGAAAATCAAGTTACCATGAAAGGTATACTATACCACACCGAAACAGATTCCAGACATGACGCATTCGTGAACCGGAGGAATATGAGCACATCAAAACATCTGCGGAGGAGCTCGTAGTTGTTCTATTATCTGAAAAAAAGCCTGAGCAGAAAGTGTATACAGGCACGAGTCTAGGCCCCGGTCAAAGAGAAAAAAGAAAGCAAGGACCATTCAAGAACCAAGTGATCGACGAAGAGGTACCAAAACTCTTGAAGATTGGTTTGATACGAGAGGTAACATACCTAACTGGCTAGCAGACACCATGGTAGTACCTAAAAAGAATGGAAAGTGGAGGGTATGCATAGATTATACTGATTTAAACAAAGCATGCCCCAAAGATTCATTCCCATTGCCTCATATAGATCAAATAATTGATGCCACCGCAGGTCATGAACTATTAAGCTTTCTAGATGCATATTCTGGTTATAATCAGATTAAAATGGATCCTTTAGACGAGGAAAAAACCTCATTTATCACGAACATGGGGACTTATTGTTATAAAATCATGCATTTTGGCCTAAAAAATGATGGAGCCACCTATCAAAGGCTAGTGACTAAGATGTCCCAAGAACATCTGGGAAAAACGATGGAGGTTTACATTAATGACATGCTGGTAAAGTCAACACAGGCGGAAGCTCATTTCCAGCACCTTTCTACTACTTTTGATATTCTACGCAGGTATAATATGAAGTTAAATCCAAAGTAATGCGCTTTTGGAGTGCAATCAGGTAAATTTTTGGGTTTCCTTGTGTCAAATAGAGGAATAG
>ML322887.1:0-15145 GCA_005239505.1 Nicotiana paniculata | reverse complement strand
CCCCAAATTTCTCTTCAAAACTCCATAATTAAAATGTAAAATTTCAGGGGGAAACAAGATATTTAATCAAAATTAAGCAGAAATCACTTGCCATCTTGGAAATCATCATACCTATTGAATCAAACATCAAACCACAAGTTGAACTTCTCTTAAGTTCATAAACTTCTAACCAAGCGTCCGATTCATGCCTAGCCCCTTCAGATCAAAAACAAACTTTGCATGCAAGTTCTATACAACAAAATGAATCTATTCTGATTCCTAAAACCTTCAAAATCCGATAATATCAAAGTCAACTCTCTGTCAAATCATGAATTTTCCAAATATTCAAATTGCCAACTTTCAGCAAAAAGAGCCAAAACCGTCTAGGAACATCCAATTCTAAATTCAAACATAAGCCTAAGTCCAGAATTACCATACAAACATATTGTAACCATCAAATAGCGAATCCGAGGTTGTCTACTCAAAAATAAAACCTTGATCAACTCTTACAACTTAATCTCTCAAAATTGAAATGAAGTGTTCCAATTCACTCCCAAATCTCCCCGAAACCAAATCAGCTACCTCAGAAAGTCATAAAATAATAGAAAAGAATTCGGAAAGTATCAAATAGACAAATGAGGCTCAAATACAAAAAAAAATTGATCGGTTCGTTACAAACCGCAACGAGTAGTAGCAATATTTTGATAAAAGATACTCACTTCTTATAACTGGTGTGATTCATAAGAATACACAACAATAAAGAAATAACAAAGAGATAGTGTATATAATGACCGCAACTTGAGCATGTTTGATGACATGATCAAAAGCATATATCAATGCACCAAAATCATATGAAAGAGATATGCGTTAGATATCATTTATTAAAATGTATCTACATGAGTCTAGAATTTCTGTGCATGTTAAAAACTCAAACTTTACAGCAAATTCAACATCCTCCAAGTGTCGAGTAATCCTGCTAACAAGTCCTATGTATGTGTAAAAGGCATAAAATAGAATATGTAGATGATATGCATGAAAAAAGTATGTAAAAATGCATGAATATCTATAAAGGTTAACTTAATTAAAATACAATTATATCTTCGAGATCAAATCAATCAGTATCTCATATCTAACTAAAAACCTAGCGGTTCTTGCAAAATTACACGCACGTGGCCCAATATAATATGGGTAATGACGTGACTCCGGAAGGATGGATCTAAATCCATGAACCATAGAACATTATAGTTCCATGACCATATCAATCCAAACAAACCACACAAGGGTCACAATCATCTCAACCAACGGACCACACAAGAGTTATAATTATCTCAACCAAACAAACCGCATGATGGTCCTATCCATATCAACCATATGGACCACAAAAAGGCCATAATTATATCACACATATAAAATAACTCATCGTGCCATAACCTTAGTCCATATAAGAGAACCATATGCGGCAACATATGCATATGAATAAAATATATAACTAGGTATGGTGTAATGCATATGGGAAAGAGATATCAATATACATGATGTGTACATATGTATAATATATGATACGACTACAGCATATAATTCTACATACAATTATCCCATCATGCCCAAATAAGGTATAAAAAATGCATACATAATCTCTAGAATGAGTAAGTTTGTTCAAGTACCCACAAACAAATAGAGCATGTTGCAAGTAGAACATGTGTCAAAGTAAGGCAAAAGTATGCTTAAAATCTACCCAAAGCATAATACAATCTCAGTAATCATATTTATGTTTGTCACCTTGTATCTTTCAATACATTTTCATCCATAAGTAGACTTTCATAGGGTAGAAATAGAATTTTTGGGTAGAAACTTAGGATTTTTTATTTTAGAGATTTAGACCTCGATATAAAGTCGGATCTCGAAACAAATTACATATTTGGACTCGAAATAAATGGGTAAATAAGATGTTGTCTTCATTTCGGATTTTGACTTAGTGGGCCCCCTGATTAACTTTTTTTGTTTTGAATTTTTCAATTATGTTAAAGATCGAAACTTTTACTAGGGTAGATTCTAAAGCTTGTTTTCAATTAAGCTTTTTTTGAGAGTGAGAGTTATTTGACTAGATTCGAGTTGTTCGGAGTCTTGTGTTAAAGGCAAAGTTGTGTTGGATTTCGATTTGGTTCCCAAAAGAGGTAGGTATCGTGGTTAACCTTAATTTGAGGAAATTATGATGTGATTGGTCTATTTTTTATGTGTTCTATGTGTTGGGGACGACATATATACAAGGTAACGAGTGCATAGAATTGTCATGGGATTAACATATGTGGATAGAACTAGATTATTTCATCTTATTTTTTACTTATTATATGCTATTACTGATACATATTTTTACCTGTTACATACCTTTACTTGATACATATTTTTACTTGATATACACCTTTACTTGGTACACGTTTTACTGGCTATGTGCCTTTACTTGCTACCCATATTTACTTGTTACATGTCTTTACTCGCTTCATGCCTTGTTCTTCTATGCTATATTGGATTGTGTGGCTATTTGACCGTTTACATGTTATTGCCCTTTTTTGAATCCTCGTCGAGGTTTTGGATATTTCCTATGTTTCATTTTGTTGTTGGATGATTCTATATGAGTTTATATGTTGGATTGGGTTGCTGCCTCAGTAATATTATGATAAAGACCAGGTTGCTTGCCGCAACAATAATATAACAGTAATGACCCGACCGGTTATTTCTGAGCATTGGATTTTCGTTCGACACTTTGAAGTTTTGAGTAACTCCATATGATTTATAAAACTTCCGTGCATGGTTGGTATTGATGTGAGAAGTTTGAAAGTGATTCAGAAGAGTAATCCTCAATTTAGAAGCTTTAAGTTGGAAGAGTTGACGAAGGTTTGACTTGTGAGTAAACAACCTCAAATTAGTATTTTGATGGTTAGGTTTATATAGTGATTATAAACTTAGTCTTATGTCCGAATTTGGATTTGAAGGTTTAGAAATTTCATAAGTTTTACCGAGAGTTGAATTTTATGGTATTTGAGTTCATATTGTTGTTCCAGATGTTGGAATAGGTTTGTTTTGTCATTTGGGACTTGTGTGAAAAGTTTGGTTGCGATCCAAAGTGTCTATGAGTGATTTAGACACTTGAGTTCCATATTTGTTAAGCTTTAGAATTTGAGTTGATCACGATCAATTAATGGACATAACAAGCTTGGATTCTTGATTTGAAAGTTGTAACAAGCTTGTATGATGATTTTGGACTTGTATGCAACCTTTGGTTGGATTCTGGTGAGTTTCGGATAGTTGTGAGTTGTGTTGGGATCATATTTGATGTTTCAACGTTATTTATTTAAGAATAAGTTATATTATATTAAGAAAATGAGCTCTAAATTATTTTTATTAAATAATTATGTATGTGTCATGATTATGAAACCATAGCGATAAGAATCGCCGAATTCTAAGATCGTATGAGAGAGTTATGACCATTTTAGTATCATAACCGATAGCTGGTGCTAGTGCTTCACATATGTCATAACCCAAAATCCACCTAGTCGTGATAGAACCTAACCTAAATCGCTAGGTAAGCCGAACAACAGTTTCATAATTATAGTGAAAATAATAAGAAGTCCATAATTGAAATAACTGAATTGCCAAACAATATCCCTAGGACTTGTAGAAAAGTCATGAGCCACTAAGACATAGATTTACAAAGTTGGTATGAAAATAAATACATCTATTTGGAATATACATAAATTGAATATGAGTCCAAAACTACCGAGGACAAGTAGTAGCTATGTCTTGAAAGAAGGTACATATTCATTGCCAGCTCCCGCCATTCCCAGTAGCATCTGCTCAAGAGCTGCACGTAAGGTGCAGAAGTACAGATGAGTACAACCGACCCCATGTAATCAATAAGTAACAAACCTAACCTCAGAGTGAAAGTAATGACGATCTCGGAAGAAGGTCAATGTCCAACACAAATAATCAATAATAACACAAGATATAATAATGCCGGTAAGAGTAAATAACTCAAACAATATCATGTTCATCTCGTTCACAAATATAGGAAAACTAGACATACTTTAGAAACATAACGGTCAAAGTCCAAAGCTTTCTTCGAAATCACTAAAAAATGAGTTCAACAAGGAAGCTGCGACTTTTCAAACTTTCTACAATGGATAAGACATTTCATTACCATCTAGCATGAGGAAAATAAATATCTATGCCTACAAGTCAAATATACATGTCAAGTTAATAACATCATAGTAAAATCGTCAAGTACACTCAATCTCAACACACTCAAGGTGCTTGGCTCAAATGCCCTTCACTATCACATACATAATCACTCTGCACTGTACGGGTGCTTGGCACAAATACCCCTCACTAGAGCACATATATATCTTTGTGCATGCACTCACTATGTATACCATACTCCGGAGGGGCAAATCCTTACCTATGCGTTAATCATAACCGTTGTGACGTGCAACCCGATCAAAATATAAAACTGTTGCGACGTGAAACTGGATCTAAATATCCAACTGTTACAGCGTGCAAGACGATCAAAATATCAAACGTTGCAACATGCAAGCTGATCGAAATATCACTCACAACACGACTCTATGGCCCACATTAGTCATTAATCAGCTCAAGTGCCATAACACAAAATATCACAATATGCCACAAATTCAGCTCAAACTCGTATCGTGTATAAGGATACCAATAACATGTGAGACAACATATCAAAAAGTGCACAGGGATAGAAATATAACATACATATATAATTATCATGATAGAATAATATGGCTACAACTAAGGCAAATAGCTCAACATGGAAAAAATAGCCCTATCATATCTTAAACAATTAAGAAGAAGGCTACACATGATTTCTAGCATGAATAATAGCTCACGTAGTCATAAAAATGGAGAAAACATAATATCAACGAAGCATGAGAGAAAACAAGGCATATAATAGCCTAAAGACTAACCCAATCATGAATTTCCCGGTGCACGCACACACACCCGTCACCTAGCACGTGCGTCACCCCCAATCAGATTTCATAGTTCTCAGGGATAATTATCCTCAAATCAAAGTTTAAATATGTTACTTACCTTGAACAAGACAAATCAAATACCGAGCAAGCCAAAGCAATAGTCTAGAAATGCCATCCCGTGCGAATCGACCTCTGAACGACCCCAAACTAGCAAAAGAAACTCAAAAACATCAAATAATGTCATAGGAAACAAACCCAAATGATAAAGATCGAATCTTTTATCAAATACTCAAAGTCATCCTGGACTCGTACTCGGAACACCACAAAACTCACAAATTCGATAATCCATTCGAATACGAGTCCAACCATACCAATTTTATACAATTTCGACTCTCAATCGATGTTCAAATATCGATAATTCACTTTATAAATGTTTATGACATAACCTCCCAATTTCTCTTTCAGATTCATCACTTAAATACCAAAATAAAAGATGGAATCATGTGAAATAATCAAATCTAACTCCAAAATACTTACCCCAATCAAAACCGTGAAAGTGTAACGACCCGGTCGGTCGTTCCGATAATTTTAGCCATTTTCCCTATTTATGCTTTATCATATGTTGCTTAGTCTATTTATGTTGTGTTGGGTCGGTTGGTTCAGGTTCGGAGTGGTCGTGGTGAGAACTGAGACACTTAGTCTCTTAAACTGGCTTAATAGTTAAAAAAGACAACTGGGAGTTGAATTATTGGTAAACGACCTCAGAATGTAGATTTTATGGCTCGGATACCTTCGTTAGGTAATTTGGGACTTAGGAGTGTGTTCGGAATGTGGTTTTGATGTCCGGTGTAGAATTAGGCTTGATTGGCGCAGTTGAGCTTTTGGTGATTCCCAGCCGGCAGTGGAAAGTTAGCTATCAGGGTCAAAATGGAATTTCAAAAGTTGAACTGGGTTCGTAGTGTCATTTTGGACGTGTGTGCAAATTTTCAGGTCATTCGGACGTGTTTTGGTTGGTTTCGGCATCATTAGCGAAATTTAGAAATCTCAAACTTCATATACTTTAATCCGATGTGATTTTGGTATTTTGGCGTTGTTTTGGGTGTTTCTAAGGATTGAATAAGTTTGAATAAGGTTATGGGACTTATTTGTGTTTTTGGTTGGGGTCGCGAGGGGCTCGGGATAATTTTGGATAGTCATCGGAGGGATTGAAGTTGGAAAATGGAGCTGAAGAAGCTGCTGGTGCCAGGCTTCCGGTGTGGTCGCACCTGCGGAAGGGTAGTCGCAGGTGCGGGGTGTCTTGCACAGGTGCGAAAAGGGGTCAGGCTGGAGGAAGTCGCAGGTGCGAGACATGGATCGCACCTGCGGAGCCGCAGGTGCGAGGTTTGGGCCTTAAGTGGATTTTCGTAGGTGCGCACCTGGGACCGCTGGTGCGGGTCCGCAGGTGCGGAGCAAAGGCTACAGGTGCGGTTTCTCTGGGCAGGAAGTATAAATACTTTCCTCCGCAAATATTTGGCATTTTTCATCATTCTTGCATGCGGGCTGAAGCTTTTGGGAGCAAATATAGGAGCGTTTTCAAAGGATTTCCGTGGAGGTAAGTTTCCTAGACCTAAAACTCGATTCTTTGTTGATATTCGACGGATTAAGCTTGGAATTAGTGGAATTTAATGGCATAAATTGGGGAAGTTAGGGGATGAGAAATTGGGACTTTAACTGAGTAATTTAAAGGGCTATTGTAGTCGGATTTCGATGCTTTTTATATGTATAGATTCGGGAAAGGATGAGGATTATTGTGGTGTGATTTTTAAAGAATTTCGAGACGTGGGCCCGGGGGTCGGGTTTGACCTATTTTGGGATTTGTGCCCAATTGTGATAAACTTCGAATGGGTTTCGTCTTCCTTGCATATTTTGATGTTATTAATCTGGTTCTAATAGACTTAGAGCATTTGGGAGCCAATTCGAGGGGCAAGAGCATCATGGAGTAGTTTTCGGGCCGGTTTGAGGTTAGTAACGCTTGTAACTCTAGACCTGAGGGTATGAAGCCCCGGTATTTGACTTTGTTTTTGGTAAATAAGGTGACTCACATGCTAGGTGATGAGCGTGTGGGCGTGCACCAGTAGGGATTTTGACTTGCTCAATCCTGTGGCGACAATTATGCCGCGTATTTTATTGAAATCATGAGATGTCCTGTATTGTTGAGGTTTATATTATATTATGGCCAGTATGCCACGTTTGGGGCCTTGTGCCGATCTGTTTAGACCCCTAGGGGTATTTTTACACTAGTCTCACACTATTTTCGATAGAAAATTGCGAACTCAGTCATGTTTATTACTTGTTGCCTTTTCACTGTTATCCCAATGTGTTACACTACTAAGAGGTATTTGGGGATGAGTCCCGTGATGTTGAGATGTGTTGCCCGAGTGTCTTGATAGGGTGACTGAGTGAGGCCGAAAGCCGAGTTTGTGAGGATAGTTATGGATCGGGCTGCACGCCGCAACATATATATATATATATATATATATGGTGCGGATCGGATATATATATATATATATATATATATATATATATATATATATATATTGGATCGAGCTGCACGCCGCAACAATACAGGGCTTGTGTTGTAGGAGCCCCTCCAGGAATCTATACACCCCCAGTGAGCGCATTCAAATGTCATTTGGATCGGGGTGCACGCCGCAACATATATACATATATATATTATTCGGATCGGGCTGCACGCCGCAGCATATGCAATGTGGATCGGGTTGCATGCCGCAATAGTTTGTGTGGATGTATGGTACCCGGTGAGTGAGAGTGCTGAGTGTGAGCATTGAGTACTGGTAGAGGAGTAACGAGTGACTAAGAGATCTTACGCATGAGTGATATTGTGCCCGAGAGGCTATAAATTATGAGATCATTGTTTTTCCCTCATTTTACACTGAATTTCTTTAATAGATGTTGAGTTAATGTTTTATGCAAGTTTAGAAAGGGAACCGGGAATTTTAAAGTATTTGGTAAATGTAGACTTTTGGATTACTCCTTTTTGTTTTCACTAGCACATATTTTTATGAAACTGTCACTTTTAAATGCTCGTCACTGCACTCAAGTCTTTAGTTGCTTTGGTTACTTACTGAGTTGGCATACTCACGTTACTCCCTGCACCTTTATGTGCAGATCCAGGTACCAGATCTGAGCATTAGCTAATTTCTCCTTTGCTCAGAGGTTGCTCGAGGATAGAGGTAGCTGCTTGGCATCCCCAGCTGGCCTTCTTTTCCTTTCGTAGCTTGCAAATTTCTAGTATTCTCCGGATTGTACTAATAGGGGCTTGTTATCAGATTTTGTATTTATCTCTTTAGATGCTCATGACAATTGTATCCGGGTGCTGGGTTGTGGTTAGATTTGATTTTTGTGGTTTTACTGCTATTAATTATATCTTTAAAACAGGAACCTTAAATGAATTACTTGACTTGTGATATTAAATATATTGTTTTTGTGTGATACTCTTAGTAGTTGGTTGGCCTAGTTTCATGATAGGCGCCATTACGGCCTATGTCTATTTGGGGTCGTGACAAGTTCGTATCATATCCCTAGGTTACACAGGACTCAACAATCATGAGCATGTTTAGTAGAGTATTGCGGATCGGTACGGATACGTCTGTACTTATCTTCGAGAGGCTACATAACCCTTAGGAAAAATCTCATTTTCTTGAAATCTGTCGTGCCATTTTGTTGATTCTGGAAATCTAAAATTTTGTTGTTTCATTCTCTCACAGATGGTGAGGACACGCGCTACCGATCAGGGTGACCATACACCAGCTAGACCAGCGAGAGGTCAAGGCCGCGGTCGAGGCTGTGGTAGAGGTAGGGGATCAGCTCGTGCAGCAGCCGTTGCAGTACCAGAGGGTCCACTTACCATTCAGGATCAGGTTCCTGCCGCAGATATTCTAGCGGGGCAGGCTCAGGCACCGACAATACCCATTATTATTCCGGGTCTTCAGGAGACTCTGGCTTAGATCTTGACTATATGTACCACCCTTGCTCAGGCAGTTGATGCATCTTCTCCTGCCGCCACTTCTCAGGCCGGGGGAGGCAGTCAGACTCCAGCTGTCCGGACAACTAAGCAGGTTACTTAGGGCCTTTAGACACTAGGGGCGGTTCCAGCCCAGCCGGTTGCTCCAGTTCAGGACATAACAGCGTAGGCTAGAGAGATTTAGTAGACTTCAGACTACGACATTCAGTGGTGCTGAGGGTGAAGATGCCTAGGGTTTTCTGGATAACTGTCAGAGGATGCTTCGTACTGATGGGATTCTTGAGAACAGTGGGGTCTCGTTTGCAACTTTTCAGTTTTATGGGGATGCTTTTACTTGGTAGGAGCCCTTCGAGAGGCGTAGGCATGTTGGTTCAGCATCCCTCATCTGGCAGCAGTTCTCCACTACCTTCTTGGAGAAGTATGTTCCCTAGTCTCACAGGGAGGAGCAACAAGGAAGTTTGAGCAGCTGCGTCATGGGGAGCTATCAGTGATGCAGTATGAGATGCAGTTTTCAGAGTTGGATCGTCATGCCACCGAGTTGGTCCCTACTGATACGGAGAGGATTAGGATGTTCGTGGATGGCCTCACTTATCAGCTCAACCTTTTTATGACTCGGGAGAGGGTATGGGGAGCTACCTTCGAGTAGGTTGTTGATATTGCTCGAGATATTGAGTCAGTTCGCCACCAGGAGCGAGAGAAGAGGGAGGCCAAGAGTCCTTGTGGATCTGGTAGTTAAAGTACTGCTCCTTCCAGAGGACAGTTTTAACATGGTAGAGGCCATCCATTCAGGTCTCCTCCGCTAGTCCGCCCAGCCTATGGTGGTGCATCTTCGGGGCATGGTCCCCGTAATTCTCAGCCGGGCCGTTCTTCATTTAGCGTCCTTCCAGCCCAGAATGCAGCTCGAGCACCATCAGTTCAGGGTTCCTCTATGCATCGTTCTTCTAGTGGCCATTCTAGTGCTAGGGGTTCCTTTTAGTCCATGTCTCCAGCTCCAGGGAGTTGTTATGAGTGCGGAGAGTTCGGGCATATGAGGAGGCAGTTCCCCTATCTTCTTTGAGGTCCATCTCAGTTTAGGAGCTAGCCTTCGACATCAGCTCTAGTTACTTTGCCACCTACCGATGCAGCTAGGGGTGGTAGTCAGTCAGGTAGAGGCCACCCTAGAGGGGGAGGTCAAGCAGGTGGAGGTCAGGCCCGTATATATGCGTTTCCAGCCAGGCCAGATTCTATGGCCTCCGATGCAGTGACCACAGGTATTATCTCAGTCTGTCACCGAGATGCTTTGGCCTTATTTGACCCTGGTTCCACGTATTCTTATGTCTCGTCATATTTTTCCCATTTCCTGGATATGCCCCGTGAGTCTTTAGTTACGTCTGTTCAGGTGTCGACTCCAGTGGGCGATACTATTATTGTGGACCATGTGTACCGGTTGTGTGTGGTATCTGTTGTGGTCTGGAGACCCGAGTGGACCTACTGTTACTCAGCATGGTCAATTTTGATGTGATATTGGGCATGGATTGGTTATCTCCGTGTCATGATGTTCTTGATTGTCATGCTAAGACTATGACCTTAGCTATGCCAGGATTTCTAAGGGTTGAGTGGGGAGGTTCTTCTGAGTATGTGCCTAGCAGGGTGATTTCTTACCTGAAGGCTCAACGTATGGTTGAAAATGGGTGTTTATCATATTTGGCTTTTGTGAGGGATGTCAGTGATGAGACTCCCGCTATTGATTCAGTTCCTGTGGTCCGTGATTTTTCGGACATGTTTCCTGTAGACCTGCCAGACATGCCACCTGATAGGGACATTGATTTTGGTATTGACCTGGTGCTAGGCACTCAACATATTTCTATTCCACCTTATCGTATGGCACCAGCGAGTTGAAGGAATTAAAGGAGCAGGTTTAGGAACTCCTAAATAAGGGGTTCATTCGGCCTAGTGCATCACCTTGGGGTGTACCAGTGTGTTTTTTTAAGAAGAAGGATGGCTCTATGCGTATGTGTATTGATTATCGGTAGCTGAACAAGGTTACGTTGATGAATCGATACCCCTTGACTCGTATTGATGACTTGTTTGATCAGTTGCAGGGTGCTAGGGTATTTTCCAAGATTGACTTGCATTCTGGCTATCATCAGTTGAAGATTCAGGGGCCCGACATCCCGGAGACTGCCTTCAGAACTAGATATGGTCATTATGAGTAGTTGGTTATGTCATTCGGGCTGAACAATGCCCCATCGGCCTTTATGCACTTGATGCGCAGTGTGTTCCGGCCTTATCTTGACTCCTTCGTCATCGTGTTTATTGACGATATCTTGGTATATTCCTGATCTCGGGAGGATCATGAGCAGCATTTGAGGACTGTGCTTCAGACTCTGAGGGAGAAGAGGTTTTATGAAAATTTTTCAAAGTGTGAGTTTTGGCTTGATTCAATAGGTTTCTTGGGGCACGTGGTGTCCAGTGAGGGTATTTAGGTTGATATGAAGAAGATAGAGGCGGTGCAGATCTGGCCTAGACCGTCATCAGCTACCGAGATTTGTAGTTTCCTTGGTTTGGCAGGGTACTATCACCGTTTTATAGAGGGATTCTCATCTATTGCAACACCTATGACCAGACTAACCAAGAAGGGTGCTCAATTCAGGGGGACCGAGGAGTGTGAAGAGAGATTTCAGAAGCTAAAGATAGCTTTGACTAGAGCTCCAGTGTTGGTTTTGCCTACGGGTTCAGGTTCTTATACAGTTTATTGTGATGCCTCGAGAGTTGGCCTTGGAGAGGTTTTGATGCAGGACGGTAGGGTGATTGCATACCATCCAGACAGTTGAAGGTACACGAGAAGAATTATCCAGTGCATGATCATGCGCTAGCAGCCATTGTCCACGCCTTAAAGATTTGGCGACATTATTTGTATGAAGTACCTTGTGAGATTTTCACTAATCACCGCAGTTTTCAGCATCTTCTTATGCAGAAGGATCTGAATGTGCATCGGAGAATATGGTTAGAGCTTCTCAAGGATTATGACCTCACTATTCTTTATCATCTAGGGAAGTCCAATGTAGTGGCCGACGCCCTGAGTCGTAGAGAAGAGAGTTTGGGGAGTCTAGCCTACCTACCAGTAGCAGAGCGACCTTTGGCCGTTGATGTTCAGGCTTTAGCGGGCCAGTTGGTGAGATTGTATCTGTCAGAGCCCCCATGAGTATTGGCTTATGTAGCCTCTAGTTATACTCTTTATGATCAGATTAGAGCACTCCATTATGATGATCCACTCTTGCTCGTTCTTCAGGGCAGGGTCCGGCGGGGTGATGCCAGGGATGTGGTTATTGGTGATGATGGGGTCATGAGGATGCAGGGCCGAATTTTTGTGCCCAATGTGGATGGGCTTCGAGAGTTGATTCTAGCAGAGGCCCATAGTTCGCGGTATTCCATCCATCCGGGTGCCGCGAAGATTTACCAGGATTTGAGACAACATTACTGGTGGAGGCGGATGAAGCGGGATATTGTAGAGTTTGTGGCTCGGTGTCTCAACTGTCAGCAGCTCAAGTATGAGCACCAGAGACCAGGTGGATGACTTCAGAGATTAGATATTCCGGAGTGGAAGTGGGAGCAGATCACCATGGACTTTGTAGTTGGGTTCCCACGGACTTCGAGGAGGTTTGATGATATATGGGTTATTGTTGATCGGCTGACCAAGTTCGTGTACTTCATTCCTTCAGAGCGGTTAGCTGAGATTTATATCCGGGAGATTGTTTTATTGCATGAGGTTCAAGTTTCTATCATTTCCGACAAAGGTACTGAGTTCACATCTCAGTTTTGGAGGGCCGTGCAGAGAGAGTTAGGTACTCAGGTTGAGTTGATCACAACGTTTCATCCTCAGACCAACGGGAAGTCGAAGCGTACTATTCAGATTCTGGAGGACATGTTGCGTGCGTACGTCATTGATTTGGGGGGTCCATGGGACCAGTTTCTGCCGCTCGCGGAGTTTGCATATAATAATAGTTATTAGTCGAGTATCCAAATGGCTCCGTATGAGGATTTATATGGTAGGAGGTGTAGATCTCCGATTGGTTGGTTTGAGCTGGGCGAGGCTAGGTTATTGGGCACAGACTTGGTTCAGGATGGGTTGGGTAAGGTGAAATTGATTCAGGAGAGGCTTCGCACGGTGCAGTCTAAGCAAAAGAGTTATGCGGACCGGAAGGTCCAAGATGTTTCTTTCATGGTTGGGGAGAAGGTGCTGCTGAATGTGTCACCTATGAAGGGTGTTATGAGGTTCGGGAAGAGGGGAAAGCTGAGTCCCCGGTTCATTGGGCCATTTGAAGTGCTTCAGAGGATTGGAGAGGTAGCTTACAGACTTGCCTTGCCACCCAGATTATCGAGTATTCATTTGGTGTTCCATTTGTCGATGCTCCGGAAGTATGTTGGTGACCCGTCTCATGTTTTGGACTTCAACACAGTTCAGCTCGAGGGTGATATGTCATGTGAGGTAGAGCCAGTGGCTATTTTGGGTCGTCATGTCAGAAGGATGACGTCTAAGGATATAGATTCAGTGAAGCTTCAGTGGAGAGGGAAGCCGGTGGAGGATGCCACCTAGGAGACTGAGCGGGATATGTGGAGCAGATATCCTAACTTATTTGAGACTCCATATATGTTTCTAGACCCGTTCGAGGACGAACGTTTGTGTAAGAGGGGGAGGATGTAATGACCCGTCCAGTTGTTTCGAGATTTTTAGTCATTTTCCCTATGCTTTATCATATGTTCCTTAGCCTATATATGTTGTGTTGGGTCGGTTGGTTTGGGTTCGGAGTGGTCGTGGTGAGAACTGAGACACTTAGTCTCTTAAATATGCATAATAGCTGGAAAAGTCAACAGGGAGTTGACTTATTACTAAATGACCTCGGAATGTAGATTTTATGTCTCGGATATCTTCGTTAGGTGATTTGGGACTTAGGAGTGTGTTCGGAATGTGGTTTTGATGTCCGGTGTAGAATTAGGCTTAAATTGGCGAAGTTGAGTTTTTGGCGATTTCCGGTCGGCAATGGAAAGTTAGCTATCAGGGTCGATATGGAATTTCGAAAGTTGGAGCAGGTTTGTAGTGTCATTTTGGACGTGTGTGCAAATTTTAAAGTCATTCGGCCCTGTTTTGGTTTGTTTCGGAATCATTGGCGGAATTAAAAAAAAATCTCAAAGTTCATAGGCTTGAATCCGATGTGATTTTGATGTTTTGGCATTGTTTTGGGTGTTCCGAAGGCTCGACTAAGTTTGAATAAGGTTATGTGACTTGTTTGTGTTTTTGGTTGGGGTCCTGAGGGGCGCGGGATGATTTCGGATAGTCATCAGAGGGTTTCCAAAGGATATCCGTGGAGGTAAGTTTCCTAGACCTAAAACTCGATGTTGATATTCGACGGATTAAGCTTGGAATTAGTTGAATTTAATGGCATAAATTGGGGAAGTTAGGGAATGAGAAATTGGGACTGTAATTGAGTAATTGTAGTCAGATTTTGATGCTTTTTCTTTGTATAGACTCGGGAAAGGATGAGGATTATTGTGGTGTGATTTTTATAGAATTTCGAGACGTGGGCTCGGGAGTCGGGTTTGGCCAATTTTGGGATTTGTCCCCAATTGTGATAAATTTCCAATGGGTTTCGTCTTCCTAGCATATTTTGATATTACTAATATGATTTTAATAGACTCGGAGCATTTAGGAGCCAATTCGAGGGGCAAGAGCATCGTGGAGTAGTTTTCGGGCCGGCTTGAGGTAAGTAACGATTGTAACTCTAGACTTGAGGGTATGAAACCCCGGTATTTCACTTTGTTTTTGGTAAATTAGGTGACACACATTCTAGGTGACGAGCGTGTGGGCGTGCACCAGTAGGGATTGTGACTTGGTCCGTCCCGTGGTGACTATTATGCCGCGTATTTGATTTGAAATCATGAGATGTCCTGTATTTTTTAGGTTTATATTATATTATGGGCAGTATGCCACGTTTGGGTCCTTGTGCCGATCTGTTTAGACCCCCAGGGGTATTTTCACACTAGTCTCACACTATTTTCGATAGAAAATTATGAACTCAGTCATGTTTATTACTTGTTGCCTTTTTCACTATTATCCCAATGTGTTAGACTACTGTGAGGTATTTGGGGCTGAGTCCCGTGATGTTGAGATGAG
>ML322886.1:0-16841 GCA_005239505.1 Nicotiana paniculata | reverse complement strand
TTATGAACCAGAAATCGATATGCTTTATTATTGGTCGCATATCCTATGAAAACACAATCAACGGTTTTTGGTCCTATTTTTACCCTTTTGAGTTTAGGAACTTGCACTTTTACCAAATACCCCACACTTTAAAATAATTTAAGTTGGGATTCCTTCCTTTCCATTTTTCATATGGAATGGATTATGTTTTGCTATGGGGTACTCGATTTAGTATCCGGTTAGACGTAAGAACGATTTACCCCCACAAGTTCTGTGGCAAATAAGAACTTATCAACAATACGTTCATCATCTCCTTTAGTGAACCATTCTTTCTTTCCGCAATCCCATTGGATTGGGGCGTGTAAGGGGTCGTTGTTTGATGAATAATTTCATATTCTAAACATGTTTCTTCAAAAGGAGATTCATATCCCCCCCATCACTTCTTATCATTTTGATTTTCTTGTTGAGTTGCGTTTCAACTTCATTTTTGTATTGCTTGAATGCGTCTATTGCTTCATCTTTAATATTAAGTAAGTAAACATATCAATATCGAGTACTGTCGTCAATAAAAGTTATGAAATACTTCTTTCCACCGCGAGATGGTATTGACTTCATATCGCAAATATATGTGTGAATTAAGTCTAAAAGATCTGAATTCCTTTCAACTGACTTATAGGGATGTTTAACATACTTAAATTCCACACATATTTGACATTTTGATTTGTCGCATTCGAACTTAGGCAATACTTCCAAGTTAATCATTTTCCGTAAGGTTTTATAATTGACATGACCCAAACGTATATGTCATAATTCATTTGACTCAAGTAAGTAAGACGAAGCTGAAATTTTATTATTATTCTCAACAACCATTACATTCAGCTTGAAAAGGCCCTCAGTGAGGTAGCCTTTTCCTACAAACATTTTGTTCTTACTTACTACAACCTTATTGGATACAAAAACACACTTAAAACCGTTCTTAACAAGAAGTCCAACACAGACTAAGTTCCTCCTAATCTCGAGAACATGAAGGACGTTGTTCAAAGTCACCGCCTTGCCAGAAGTCATTTTGAGAAATATCTTCCCACATCCTTCAATTTTAGCCGTTGCAACATTTCCCATAGAAAGCGTCTCTTCGAGTCCAACAAGAGCATATGTAGCAAAAGCTTCTCTAACTGCACAAACATGGTGAGTGTCCCCAGAATCAATCCACCACTCCTTAGGATTTCCCACCAGGTTGCATTCAGAAAGCATAGCACACAAGTCATCAACATCTTCATGTTTTTCAACCATGTTTGCTTGACCCTTCTTCTTGTATTTCCTTGAAGCACGACAATCTACAGATCTGTGTCCAACTTTTCCATAGTTGTAGCAATTTCCATTGAATTGTTTCTTGCTTGGGTTCTTTTTCGGTCCAGAAGCCTTCTTCCTCTTTCTGTTATTTTGAGGAGCATCCTCAATAATGTTTGCTCCCATTATTGTTGAGTTTCCATGACCTTTCTTTTTAGCAGCTTTATTGTCCTCTTCGATTCTCAACCGAACAATGAGATCTTCAAGGGACATCTCCTTGTGTTTGTGTTTCAAGTAATTTTTGAAGTCCTTCCAAAAAGGAAGCAACTTCTCAATCATCACTGCAACTTGGAATGCTTCATTGATGACAAGACCTTCAATGAAAATTCTATTAATAAATATAAAAATAACAACAACAACAACAACAACAAACCCAGTATGATCCCAACAGGTGGGGTCTGGGGAGGGTAGTCTGTACGCAGACCTTACCCCTACCTAATGCAGGTAGAGAAGTTGTTTCCAATAGACCCTCGACTCGGGAAGGGCAAGAAGAAGAAGAGGAAAGCAAGGAAGGAAGAAAGAAGGAAGAGAAAAGAAAAAGGGAGAGATAAAATATAAGTAGTATCAAATAAAATCAATAGGGAATATATTATAATTAATACTTTCAACATCAATATTAATTTGAATTATACCTTCAGCAAGGAGATCGTGAATAATCACTTGCAATTTCAGGACTTGGGTAATAACAAACTTGTTATCTACCATTTTGTAGTCCAAAAATTTAGCGACAACGAATTTCTTCAACCCGACATCTTCAGTTTTGTCTTTTCTTTCAAGCACAACCCACAATTCTTTTGACGTCTCCACATTACTATAGACATTATATATATCGTCCTTCAGTCTGCTAAGAATGTAATTCTTGCATAGGAAATCATAATGCTTCCACGCCTCAGTAAAGAGGAAACATTATTTTCTGGAGTTTCGTCGGGCAGAACGGGAACATCTTCCTTAATGAACTTCTAGAGACTTAAAGTAGTCAAGTAGAAGAACATCTTGTGCTGCCACCGCTTGAAATCAATCCCGGAAAATTTTTCGAGATTTTTAGCCGGTGCCAACGTCGGTGTTCGGCTTGTCGATGCATTGACAGTCACAATCGGAACAACTTGGTTTCCGTTGTCATTCCTCATTTCTGTAAAAGAATGATACAAACAAACATTTAATAAAAGTTTAACAACTGGAATAGAAAATCACGTAGACTTTATTCTCCAATGGAGTAGAAAATCGCCACGAAGGCTTTAATCTCCAGAACAGTAAATATAACACAAATATAGAAAACAATAATTAAATTCCTTAAGCTTGTTATCAAACTGTATTTGTAAAATAATTCTGGAGAGGATAAAATAACATATAAACAGAAATATAAACGAAACAAAAGTTAATCTGAGCCTATTGAATTCACAGTGTTTCCTTAAGGAATTTAATCCCCTCCTAGTACCCAAGGTTATGGATTATTTCCTCCCAGGATAGAACGAATTACACACTGGTGTAGTGGTACTTCAAACCTCAGTGTTTCAGCGAACACAAAGTTCGGTAGCAAATCANCGAGCCCACTGAATTCACAGTGTTTCCTTAAGGAATTTAATCCCCTCCTAGTACCCAAGGTTATGGATTATTTCCTCCCAGGATAGAACGAATTACACACTGGTGTAGTGGTACTTCAAACCTCAGTGTTTCAGCGAACACAAAGTTCGGTAGCAAATCACACTTACTGTTGCTTTCTTTGAAGTTAAAAGTATGCAGAAGAAAGGAGGAGAACTCGGAAAATCGTATGGAAAATTCGATAAATTGGGAATTCAAGAGGGAGGTTAATTTTCAGTTACAAAATCGAAAAACGTATAACGGATAACGGAAAAACTTTTAATATTAGTTGGATTTAATATTAATATTCTATTAGTAAAACGGATATTTAATAATATTTCTGTTAATATTTACTATTAACAAATAAATTTGGTCCAAAAAATTAATCAATCAATCGATCATTTGACCAAATCTGAAGCCGAAGCCGAAGCTGAGCGAAGACGACGACGGCGCGAGGCTTGCCTTCTTCTCAACTCTTTAAGAGTTAGAAGAAGAGCAATTGTTTATATACCCATCAAAAATCTTTCCCTCTCCCAACATGGACAATGTCCCTTTGTCAAGGAGAAAAACTCAAATATTTCATTTTTTCACCATTTCTCATTCACCCTCTTTTAAGCTATATTAATGCTTAAAACCCCAACAATTATTACATACTTTTCTATCAGATCCGAGAATAGTTCCAATATTTTAGAAATTGTCTAGCACTCATCACTGTCAGAAGGAAGAATCATCCATCTCATTCAATATTGGGAGAATCATCCACCTCATTCAATATTGGGTGAATCATTCTCCTTATTTACGTTAATGTCATTTGTTATTATTTATTGCTTAATATTCTTCCATCATTACTCATCTTGAAATATGGAATGCATACTGCATTAAATCTTATACCATCACTATCTGTCGTTATTTGTGTTAACTAGCTATAATCTAAGGATATTATTATTAATTGGGTTTAACCGCTCTTTACAAAAAATTAATTAGTTTAATCAAAAATTTATACTTTTTTTGTCAAAAACTATCTTCCACCAGTAACTTCATCCATCCAAAACGTAACTTAAACATATAATAAAAAATCACCTAAAGTTTTTTGTTTAATGAGAATAATTGAACCTTAGTCTATCCAGTATTTGTGCCAATTCGTCTACTAGGTTATACCTTATGTGCAAAAAGGACTCAACTTATATTGTATCTCTAAAATCCTAATAGTAATAAAAACAGTTTCTCCAAAATGGAAACAACTTTAATATCTGAAAATAATAATAAATAGACATAGTACCTACTCCAAATATCAATCACTAGTATAATATTCCTCTGGTGTGTGATTGCCACTTCGGCCGGACAAGTTCAAAGGACCTAGTCTTCTAGTGCCTATCATTTTCCTTCATTCTATATAATGCCTTTGTCTGGATTGTCAAACGTGTTGATTTTAAGATGAAATGAAATTTGGTAGACTTTTTGTATGGACAGCCCAGATGTAAATTTATAGGAAGAAATTCAAAAATAATAAGATTAAACGGTAATTAAAAATTGGCAACAGTTTCAAAAATAATCGAAATTTAATTATTTTTTATGTAAAGATAAATTTTAACGAAAATACTGTTCAAAATCCGAAAACTATTCCAGCATAATATACTGGAATTCCAGTATAATATACTAGTCTATCATAATATGCTGAAAATTCATACACACGTGCTCCAATTTTTAGTATATTATGCTGGAACTTTCCGCGTGTTGGAGTTTCAGCATAATATGTTTGAGGTTCATACACAGATGCACCAATCTCCAGTATATTATGCTGGACCCATCCGTGTTACAGCAAAATAGTGGCTATTTTTCATTGACTTTACTAACGCTGGTTATTTATCAATTATCAGTTCAAAAACTAGCTAACCCGTGCTGTTTCACAAATTTTTACCATTCGATGTTATTGTATCTCTTTTTTTGTAATTTCAAGAAATATATAGGACCTAACATTATTTTGTATTTACTTATGGGGCCTAACTTGAATAAGCAAAAGGGGCCAGTTACCGGCGGAAGTGGCTTTTATCGCATGGAGTGTGCCGTGTTTCCTACGGAATGTGACATTGCTTGTTAACTTCTTCGGGAAAAATAACGGTAAAAATAACACGGATTAGTCATTTAAAAATAGTCAGTATTTGTCAAGTCATTAAAAAATAGCTACTATTTTGCTGCAACACAAACCTGTTCAACATAATATAACAGAGTTTGGTGCACCTGTGTATGATCTTCCAGCATATAATGTTGGAACTCCAAAACGCGGAAATTTCCAACATAATATACTGGAAATTCGAGCACCTGTGTATGAACTTCGAGCATATTATACTGGACCGATATACTTTGCTGGAACTTCGATATATTATGCTGGAGTTCCAGTATACTTATACTGAAACTCCAGTATAATATGCTGGAGTTCCAGTATACTTCTGCTGGAACTCCAGTATAATATCTTGGAGTATTTTTCGAATTTTGAATAGTGTTTCGGTCAGATTTATAAATTTCGATTACTTTTAAAAGTGTGGCTATTTTTGAATGACCACTTGTAAATCTGACTATTTTTTATTTTCTCTCAAAATAACACCGTATAATCGTTCTTAAAATAATAGCCAAAAAATATTTGTAATATATATGTATATATCTCTGTACGTTATGTACACATGAGAATGTACATATTTTATTCACGTTTACGGTTATTAGATGTATATAATTTCATTCGCGGGCTAAAAGTGATATTCGACCAATTTAGTTTGGTATCCGACGCACGTATTGAGGCTCAAATAAATTTAAATTCATATCCGAATGTTTCACATTAAGGAATAAAGCATTGTTTAATAAAAATAATTTTATACCTGGGACTCGAATTCAAAATATATAACTTAAGGATGAAGAAGTGCTCCGTATTATTGGTACATCACTACATTGCTTGTTATCCAATCACGTGGCACTTGCATTTTAAGGTTGAAAAATGGTACACTTCGAGTAAGGTGTGTTCCGTCCCGTAGGGAACATCCGATTTTGAAAAAAGAGAAAGAATTGTCCCCTCTTTGGCTCTTTACTTTAAAGTTTGAACAAAGAGCATGTTATTAAATAAGTAAATCTACTATAATAATCAATTTTGTAATTTGACTTGCATTATACTATTGTTTTTTATAACGTGACAATTGACGCATCTGCTTCTTCCCCTCGTATAGAAAGTCCAAGAATACCAACTAACATTTGGGTTGTTTGCAACGTCATAATGCATCAGTTCTAATCTCTTTTTGATGCTTTTTTTTTTTGTTATTTTTTATATCATCACAAAAATCACAATTCGAATTTTTGTCGAAAACTTTTACTTAAACTTTGCGAGATAATGTGCTTCTATTAAAGACGACTCTATTCTCGTATTTAAATTTGAGACTTTTAATTTAAAGAAGCTTTTCACTAATGTGCAACTACGTTACTACGTGTGTACTAAGCAACCAATCTAGATACAACGTAATAAAGTTCCAAGTGAAAATTAAAAATGCAAGTTTCTCTGCAGTAAGCAATCGGGATATTATCCATCAAATATCACAGTAGAAAATATATTATATTGAGGGAAAAATCTTTTTATTTTTTTGAAGATGAGTAGTTCTGAAAATTTTTCCCCCAAAACTAATACTCCTATATGTTTGGGAATTTCAGGCTCAATTTAAAGAACCATTATTTAATCAACTTCATACATTAACTATTCATTGGATCAGAGAATTTATAATTTTATTAAGCTAACAAATCTCATGCTTTATTTTAGAACTTCATCTGTCTCAAATTATCTGTCGTGTTTTTCTTGTACACGCCCCTTAAATAACATTAATTAGAAAAGTGATTAGACTATTTCACTCTTATTTATGTCTTAAGATAAAATCTCTCTTCATTGAATATTTATTTTATTTATGTATTATCTCCGTCTTCAAGAACAATCTACTAAGAGTTAAAAAAGGAAAAAATAATCAATTTTGTCTTGAATTTGTAAAATGATACTCCCTCCGGTCTAAAATAAATAATATTTTGGTTGTTTTCACACATATTAAGAAATTCACCTTTTAACATTAATTAATAATGAAATTGATCATATTAACCTTTACTATCTCTTCACATAAACACTTCTAACACATACTCCAACACTATTTACTCCAACACTTTAATTCACTCTTGAAATCTGAAAACATTATTTATTTTGGACCACAAAAAAAAGTAAAAAGTTTACTTACTATGGATAGGAGGGAGTAAATAATTTGAGACAATTACTTTTAGTAATCATGACTAATGACTAATAATATGAGATGAAGGGGGTAATTAGTTAAGTGGTTGGTGGCCAATAAAGCATGGAAGAGGTGGCTCACTGGCTTGTTATACAATGTTTTCATAATCTTAATCATTTTAGGAAAGAATTTTGAACACATGTATCTAATTAGTAATCAGTTTGATAATCTGCATAAAATCCTATCAGCTTAACAGATCTCAACTAATGAACTTAAGGTAGGTGCATGTTTTTGGCTGTTAATATGGTTAGCAATTTAGCAAGATATATATATATATATCATTTCCTTAAGATTGTCGTGTTCTTTTGATCAACTAGCATTATTGTTTTATTATTTCCATTTAGTTTTTTAATATGTTAATATATTGTCTTAATGTAACAAAGAACTTGGACACATTCTGGCCGAATAACAACAAAATTAGCTAATTTAAACCTCACTCCTTTACTTTAGCGTAAAAAGGATTTAAATTAATTTACAAGTGCTCAGAGTTATCCATTTATGCTTTGCTTATTCTTTATATAGTGTATACGGTTAAAATCGAATTTGTTCGATCTTATGGGCTCAAGGGTCTGCCTCGAGATTAAGTTCATATCGAAGCGAGCTCGAGGTCGAAGAACACGAAGACCAAAGGATCGAGACCGGACGCAATCGACATCGAGCAACGGAACAACGAGATATCAGTAATCGATCGCAAATCTCGGCGGGAATCTCGGAATTAACGAAACCGCCAACGGTTATGGATACCAATCATAGATTTTACTTCCGAAATTAGAGTTATACCTTATTTAGGATTCCTCTATTGTATAAAGAGGGGCCTTGTTCATTTGTAATCAGGATATATTACATTCACTTACTGAGAAATAAACGCTGCTTTTTTACTTACTTGCAATTCAATACTGTTCTTATTGTTCTTAACGTTTGGTCTCGAGCCTATTCCAAATCGAGGTTGATAACTTGCAAACGACACTGGTTTGATTCATTCTGATTGCTTAACTCGTTTATTTATTTAATCATTTATCAATTGGCGTTGAATTAGATCACGTATCCTTATAACCACATTACAAGTTTAATTGTCACTCGTATTTCGAGGTAAACGGTTTGGCGCCCACCGTTGGGCTAAGGATAATAGTGATTGTTCAGTGCTAATTCTGGTATAACACACTATTTTACGCTTGTTTCTTATCAAGAATTTTGTTTCAGGTTGAGTCATGTCAAACTCGCAAAACACATCTACACACGGTGACAGCGGCCTCGGGCTCCATGGAGAAAACGATAATGTTATGCCCCAGGAATTGAGGTGCCACAGGCTGACCTCGGAGGAGCACCGCCCATCAACCCGGTTGATGTGTTCTCATGTTGCCTTGAATTAGGCGCAACCCCGAGGGAAGTGTGCACAGAGAGGGTCGAACTGACAGTCGAGGAACACAGGGCAGAGGATATAAAGGAGTCAGTCTCCAAGTAATATTTAAAATGCTGCAAGCCCAACAAAACGCCATTGCTCAATTGCAAAATCAGCACAGGGCACCAAATAGGGCCGAACAAGAGGTCACTCGTCGTACCGAGCCAGTGCCTGAAAGGTCGGGTGATAACACTTCGACGACCTATCCTGCTATAATAAGGATGCTCGAGGAGCTTACTAAGAGAATAGAATCGGGAGAAAAGAAAATCGAGGCCAACGACAAGAAGGTGGAAACGTATAACTCTCGAATTGACCAGATACCGGGAGCACCACCGATCTTAAAGGGAATTGACTCCAAGAAGTTCATGCAAAAACCATTCCCTCCGAGCGCGGCTCCGAAGCCCATCCCAAAGAAGTTCCGTATGCCTGATATACCTAAATACAAAGGGACCTCATACCCCAATGAGCGTGTTACTTCTTATACGTGCGCTATAAAAAGTAATGATTTAGAGGATGACGAAATCGAGTCTGTACTGCTAAAGAAATTCGGGGAGACCCTGTCGAAAGGAGCTATGATTTGGTACCACAACTTGCCGCCGAACTCTATCGATTCGTTCGCTGTGTTGGCGGATTCATTTGTAAAGGCACATGCTGGGGCCATAAAGGTTGCTACAAGAAAATCGGATCTCTTCAAAGTAAAGCGGAGGGATAACAAGATGCTAAGGGAGTTTGTGTCTCTATTCCAAATGGAACGCATGGAATTACCACCAGTCACTGATGATTGGGCTGTTCAAGCTTTCACCCAAGGATTAAACGAGCGGAGTTCGATCACATCACCCCAGTTGAAACAGAACTTGATCGAGTACCCCGCTGTGACGTGGGAAGATGTTCACAACCGATATCAGTCGAAGATTAGGGTCGAGGACGACCAATTGGGAGCCCCTTTAGGTTCAGTACACCCAAACCAGTCGACAGGTAAATACCAGAGAGATATTGATAGAGAATCAAGGCCGAATAAAGATCGGTATCAGCCGTATGTTTCAGATCGAAGGAATAACGGTCCAGGAGACAACTGTTCCCGGAACGATCGAAAGGGGTGACCGAAGACAGAATTCTCAGGGACGAATGAGTAAAACTGGCTTCGACAAATATGTAGATACCACAGAAGCGCTTCGTTATTGGAGTACAATTTCAGTGTCGATGCATCGGGGATTGTATCGGCTATCGGAATGATCAAAGACACCAGGTGGCCCATGCCTATACAGACTGATCCCTATCAAAGGAATCCAAACTTAGTGTGTAAGCATCATGGCACACATGGACATAGGACCGAAGACTGCAGACAGTTGAGAGAAGAGGTAGCTTGATTATTCAACGAGGGCCATCTTCGAGGGTTCCTCAGTGATCAAGTCAAAAATCACTTCAGGGAAAGAGACGCCAACAAAAAGAACGAGCAAGAAGAACCTCAGCATGTCATTCACATGATCGTCGGCGGGGTCGACATCCCACAAAGGCCTGTATTCAAACGCACCAAGGTGTCAATCACCAGAGAAAAATGGACTCGTGACTATGTGCCCGAAGGCACTCTATCGTTCAATGACGAAGAAGTAGAAGGCATCTCTCAGCAGCACAACGACGCCCTGGTAATTTCTATTGTGTTAAATAAAATTCAAGTTAAACATGTTCTAGTTGATCCAGGTAGCTCAACAAACATAATCAGATCGAGGGTCATAGAACAGCTCGGCCTGCTCGACCAAATTTTACCTGCATCTCAAGTCCTAAACGGATTTAACATGGCTAGTGAAACAACGAAAGGGGAGATAATTCTACCAGTAAACGTGGCCAGGACTATCCTAGACACAAAATTCCATGTCATCGAAGGCGACATGAGGTACAATGCCTTGCTCGGAAGGCCCTGGATCCACAACATGAGGGCGGTACCGTCGACCCTTCACCAAATGATGAAGTTCCCAACGACGGATGGTGTGAAAATACTTTATGGGGAACAACACGCTGCAAAGGAAATATTTGCAGTCGACGAGGTGACGCCGATATCAATACCTCCGACCTCGGAAAAATCGAGCACCAAAGTTGAGCAGACGACCAAATAGCAATCACCACCCCATCCTCGACTGAATCAAAGAAACAAGTAATCGAGGAAGAAGAGGATTTTCTCACTCCTCGAACTTTCGTGGTTCTCGGAGAATCATATGCAACCAAGTCAACGGTCAAAGAGCTAGAACAAGTGATACTGATCGAGGATCTACCCAAAAGAAAGGTATACCTGGGAACGGGGTTGACCCCCGAGCTCAAGAAAAAACTCATTCAATTTCTTATTGATAACATGGATTGCTTTGCATGGTCCCATTTAGACATGATAGGAATCCCACCAGAGATAACAACTCACCGGCTGAGCCTGGACCCCAAGTTCAAATCGATAAAGAAAAAGAGAAGGCCCTAGTCCGAGGTAAAGCACGCCTTCATCAAGGACGAGGTAACCAAACTTCTCAATATAGGGTCAATTTGGGAGGTAAAGTATCCCGAATGGTTAGCCAATGTAGTCGTTGTCCCCAAAAAGGGGAACAAAATTAGAATGTGTGTAGACTATAAGGACTTGAATAAAGCATTTCCAAAAGACTCTTTTCCCTTGCCTAACATCGATCGAATGATCGATGCCACGGCCGGTCACGAGATTCTTACCTTTCTTGACGCTTATTCTGGGTACAATCAGATTCAGATGGACCCAGAGGATCAAGAAAAGACTTCTTTTATCACTAAGTTTGGGACCTATTGTTATAATGTAATGCCTTTCGGGCTAAAAAATGCGGGAGCTACATATCAACGCCTAGTTAACAAGATATTCGAACAAAAAATAGGTAAATTAATGGAAGTTTACATTGAAGATATGTTAGTTAAGTCCCTGCGCGCAGAGGACCATTTGACTCATTTGCAGGAGACGTTAGAAATCTTGAGGAAGTACAACATGAAGCTTAACCCCGAAAGTGTACTTTCGGGGTCGGCTAGGGAAAATTCTTCGGCTTCATGGTGTCAAATCGGGGAATCGATATCAACCCCGATAAGATTAAGGCCATCGAGGACATCACCATCATGGATAGTGTGAAAGTCGTTCAGTGGCTAACCGGGCGGATTGCTGCCCTGTGCCGATTCATTTCGAGGTCTTCAGATCGAAGCCACAAGTTCTTTTCCTTACTCAAAAAGAAAAATGATTTTACATGGACCCCGAAATGTCAACAAGCATTGGAGGAATTGAAACGATACCTATCGAGCCCACCTTTGCTCCACACTCCAAAGGCATATGAGAAGTTATACCTATACTTGGCAGTGTCTGAGATAGCGGTAAGTGGTGTGTTAGTTAGAGAAGAACAAGGTACACAGTTTCCTATTTATTACGTGAGTCGGACCTTAGGAGATGCTGAAACTAGCTATCCACAATTAGAGAAATTGGCACTTGCATTAATAAGCGTATCTAGAAAATTAAAGCCATATTTTCAATGTCATCCCATATGTGTGATCACCACTTATCCACTCCGAAATGCTTTGCACAAGCCCGAATTATTGGGTTGATTGGCCAAATGGTCCGTTGAATTTGGCGGGTATGATATCGAATATCAACCCCGAACGACCATTAAGTCTCAAATTTTAGCATACTTCGTGGCCGATTTTACGCTAACTCTCGTACGCGAAGTGGAAAAGGAACTTCTACTTAAATCGGGTACTTCATTGGGGGGTATGGACCCTCTTCACGGACGGTGACTCGAATGTGAAAGGGTCGGGGCTCGGTATTATTTTGAAACCGCCTACGGGCAATGTTATTAGGCAATCCATTAAAACTTCCAAATTGACTAACAACGAGGCCAAGTATGAGGCCATGATTGCAGGTCTCGAGCTAGTTAAAAGCTTGGGGGCGGAATTAATCGAAGCTAAGTGCGACTCCCTACTGGTGGTAAACCAGGTAAACGAAACCTTCGAAGTTCGAGAGGATAGGATGCAAAGGTACTTAGACAAATTGCAGGCAAACTTGCATCATTTTAAAGAATAGACTCTACAACACGTCCCTTGAGAGAAAAACATCGAGGCCGACACACTTGCCAATTTGGGGTCATCGGTTGAAGAAGATGAGATCAGCTTGGGGACTATCGTCCAGCTCTGGAGGTCTGTGATCGATGAAGGACATGCCGAAATAAACTCTACAAGTCTGACTTGGGACCGGAGAAACAAATATATCGAATATTTTAAGAATGGAAAACTCCCATCTGATCCAAAAGAATCGAGGGCTTTACGGACCAAAGTTGCTCGATTCACATTAGACGAAGATGAAACATTGTACAGGAGGACGTTCGATGGTCCATTGGCGGTATGCTTGGGACCAGGAGATACTGATTCTTTTAACGAGAAATCCAAGAAGGAACTTGTGGAAACGACTCTGGCGCCGAGTCACTAGTTCGAAAGGTCATCAGAGTAGGATATTATTGGGATAGCATGAAAAAAGACTCTAAGGAGTTCGTTCGAAGATGCGACAAAATGTCAAAGATTTGCATCAATGATCCACCAGCCCGGCGAACAACTTCACTCGGTCCTATCCCCATGGCCATTCATGAAGTGGGGAATGGACATCGTCGGTCCTTCGCCATCGGCCCCAGGTAAATCTAAGTTCATACTATTTATGACTGACTATTTCTATAAATGGGTTGAAGCACAAACTTTATATGGGATCACATCGCATGTCGATTCAGGATACCCGCGAAAATAGTATGTGATAATGGCAAACAGTTCGTCGGCAGCAAAGTAACGAAATTCCTCGAAGATCACAAAATAAAGAGGATACTATCAACACCGTATCACCCTAGTGGGCACGGACAAGCCGAATCAACGAACAAGACTATCATCCAAAACTTGAAGAAAAGGCTAAACGAAGCCAAAGGGAAGTGGAGAGACAAATTTCCCGAGGTTCTATGGGCGTATCGGACATCATTGAAGTCCAGTACCGGAGCAACTCCATTTTCCTTAGTATATGGCTCCGAGGCCTTGATACCGGTCGAAATCAGAGATCCCAATGCCAGATTTTGATATGCAACAGAGGAATCAAACCACGAGACCATGAGTACCAGCCTCGAGTTGTTAGATGAAAGACGAGAAGCTGCACTCGTTCTAACGACAACACAAAAGCAACGGATCGAGAGATACTACAGCAGAAGAACTAACCTTCGACATTTCGAAATCGGGAACTTGGTCCTAAGAAAAGTCACCATCAACACTCGAGACCCTAATGAAGGGTAACTCAATCCTACTTTGGAAGGACCCTAACAGATCCTCGACATTGTCGGAAAAAAGGTCTTACAAACTCGGAACAATGAACGGCGAACCATTATCGAACAACTGGAACATATCACTCCTTAAGCGGTTCTATTGCTAAGGTATGACTTTCTCTTTTCTTTCATTTACATAAATATTCGAAACTAACTCATTGAAGGAATTCGATCCAAGAAATTGAGACCTCAGGTTTTAAAGTACGCGTTGCACTATTTTTCTCTTAGACTGTTTTTTATCCCAGATGTTTTTTTTTGCGAGGTTTTTAACGAGGCAACAACTATGTTCCACCTGAGGATAAGTCAATAGTATCCAAGGCTTCTTTACAATCAACCTCGAATACTGGGGGGCATCACCCTCGGATGTTATGTGTTCGAGAAATTTACCTAGTACAATGGGTCTCGACAGGAAGATTTTGTAATGGGCCAAACGGTCGAATGAACCGTGCCCATATAGATTAGCCGAGTCCCGACAACAAAACATGTACGTATGCATAAATTATTCAAAGAAGAATTTTCTTTCCTCGAACATCTCATGTTTCGAAGTAAATTTTCTACTATATGATTCATGTACTTATGATTCTGATCTGTTGTGCAAAACTAACACTTTGTGAAAAATGGCTCAACGACCGAGTACAAGCATACCTCGAACAATTGGGGACTGTACACTCTAGCTATCTAAGTTATAAATCATAAGGCCTCAAAGAGGCACCCCTCGATATATAGGCCAAGGCCACCTTACTCGGGGACTAACACTTTGAACAAGTTCGAAACGTTATCGGGAAGTAAGTCCAAGAGACATACCCGAAGGCTATGTTCACATTAAAGGCTATGGCCAAAATAGCGCAGCTCGGAGACGTCAAACTTCCGCTATAAACAAAAGGCCTTCGAATACTTTGAAAAACCGGTTAAATAAGGTTACCCTCGGCAAAGCAAATAAAAAGGGGCTTCGACAAAATCAACCCTCGAATAATTTAAAGGCTTCGATAATATCATCCTTCGAAAAAAACCTCAAGGGGTATCATATTAACTTAACACAAACACGTTAAGACACAAAATAAAAATAGGTTCCGATTATTGGACCCTCAAAAAACCCAATGGGTATAAAAAATATATGCTAAGTCATGAGAAATTTTCACTAAATCTTTTAGCCGAAAAGGGAAAAATAATAGCCGTTTTTAGAGCCCGAATTGGCCCAACCTAAAGAGCCTAAGGGCTAATCTAAAGAGCATAAGGGTCAATTTAAAGAGCATAAGAGCCAATCTAAAAGAGCCTAAGGGCCGATACATTTAGAGTTCGAGACCTCGTTCTCACTCGACTCGAATCCAAGGCATCTGTTATTCCGAGCTCAAATAAAAGTCAATCATAGCTCGAAGGTCCAACACAAAACCCTTAGGGGTATACTGTTCTAAGCTCAAAAAACTTAACAATCATTGATAAAAACCTAAGGGTTTACTTTATCCCAAAACTCAAGATTTATTCGAACTTGGTTATTAAACATAACACATCTACCAGTTCGAACAAACCACCCCCGAGATAAAGTCTCAAATGAATTTCGAACTCGGGGACTTGCCCTCGCATAAACGAAAAGCTTGAGGGTTTATTTCTATTACAAATTGAATTACAACAATAAAAAATTTTGACGTTTTGAACAAGGGCAAAAATCTTATCTGGAACTGAAAACATACGAAGACATCAAAAAGAAATTTTCTATTATATATCAAAAACATGCACAAGAGGCCAGTCAAAGCCTTAGAAAACAGAAAAGAAGTTAGAATCTAGATACGATCGGGGCTAGTCCCCTCAGGGTCGGCTTCCTCTCGAGCAACTTCTCCAGGAGAAACTTCTTCAGCGGCCTCATCTCCATCTTCTCCATTTTCGGACCCGCCTCGGCTGCCCTCTGCATCATCATTATCATCATCGAAAGAAGCGAGCTGCCTGGCTTCGGTCTCAAGTTCTTTGGCCCGAGCAATTTCCTCGGAGAGGTCAAAACCTTGAGCATGAATTTCCTCGAGGGTTTCCCTCCGAGATTGGCACTTTGCCAAATCACTATGCCACTGATCCCGGCCGGAAGCCTCTCTTAATTGTGTTTGAATAGCTTAAGCATCGGCCCGGTACATGGCAATGGACTTGTCCTCCATAACCTTGGTCTTCTCAGTCTCCGCCTTTGGAGTTTGGCCTCAGCCGAAGATAGTTTGGCTAAATCTGCCTCCTTTTTCGTAGCAAGGCAGTCCATTCTACCTTTCGACTGATCATAGTTGGCCTTGACCTGACCGGCCTCTGCCCGGAGCAACTCGATCTTCTCTACCTTCTGTTGCAGCTGAGATATCGAAGTATTAGCTTCCACAGTCGAGTTGATTCCATACTCTATCAAAATGGCGGTTACCTACTTGTCTAACTCGGCCTCCTCTTCATGAGCCTTGGCCAAGTCCGCTTGAAGATCCTTTATGACCTCGTACTTTTGGCCACAAAGTATCTTCAGGGCATTTCTCTCTTCCGAGACCTTCTAAAGTTCGACTTCACACTGACTAAGGTCAGCTCAGAATTTGGCAGAAGCCTACACAAAGAAGAAAGCACAAGCTAGATCTATAAGGAAAGGGGCGAAGAGAAATAACTGAAAGGCGACTCGTACTTACCTTGGAAAAAAGACATTGGGCTTCCGCCATGAGGATCGAAGCATCAGTAACAGCGGAGGCGTCATCGACCCCACGAAGCAATCCCGGAAAGGATCACCCGCGCTAGAGCCTCCACCGATCTCGGGGGTTGATCACGCTCAACTATGTTTTATAGAAAGACTACACGGGCGCTGCAAATATAATCTGGGGTATTACGCCCAGAGTCGAGCCCACAGGGAATTTACGTATCAATTAAGTCTTTAAAATACTAAACTGTTACTTAATCAATTTT
>ML322883.1:0-88573 GCA_005239505.1 Nicotiana paniculata | reverse complement strand
CCCCAACGCACAGGGTAAACGGACATGGGGAGGGGGAACCTAATTATTCTATGCGAACGCGAGCTTAGGGCCGCGAACGCGAAGGCCCCAGTCCCTAAAGCTAGGCGAACTCGTCCCATCAGGTGCGAATGCGAAGGCCACTTAGGTATGACCATATGCGAACGCGGGCAGGCCCACGCGAACGCGATGAAGGCCTGCCCAGCTATATAAAAATACTGTTAAACACGGATATAAACCTTTTTCTTCATATTTTTTGAAATACCCAGCCCTAAGGATGATTTTCTTCACCAAAGCTCATTCCCAAAGTGTTGGTAATTAATTCTAAACTCTACTCTTTCAATTACCGAATGTTTTTCATCACTTTTAAATCAAAGATCAAGAATTTTCATGGAAAAAAATTGAGGGTTTGGGTAGAACTAGGGATTTTGTAAAAATTGAATCTTTACCTCGAATTAAGGTTGGATTTCGAAACTAATTGCATATTCGGGCTCGGGGATGAATGGGTAAACTTAATTTGGTCCGAACCTCGAATTTGGACCAAGCGGGCCCGGGATCGGGTTTTGACTTTTTTTGAGAAAACTTAGGAAAAAGCATAATTTTCAGTAAAGTTAGTTTTCTTTAGCATTAATTAATGATATTAAGCTAATTATGATTAGATTTGATCGGGTTAGAGCAAGATTCGAAAGGAAAAGCTATAATCGAGCAGTGAGTGGCTTTGAGGTAAGAGCTTGGTTTAACCTTGACTTGAGGGAATAGGAATCTCCAACTTAATTGCTATGTGAATTTGCATGTGTGTGGTGTATAGGTGAGATGACGAGTATCTATGTGCCACCAAATTATCTATTAAACATGACCCCTTCCCCGTTTCCAATTTATTTGATTCATGGCTTAATTGTTTTATGCCAATTGATGTTTCTATGACTACTTGGCTTTGGTAACTTGTTAATAAGTCTTGGTTCAATTATTTTTGGAAAGTGTTGGTTGTTCCCTTGGTTTCATTGTGGTGCGTTGATAGTAGCCCATATTATGCAATGTAGATGTTATTTATGCTCTAAGTTAACCATAATTTATTGATGTTTAAAGTGTTAAATGATAACAAAATGCTCTAATTGAGGTTTTTATTCTTTGCAGGATCTACTCCGAGTTAGGAGAATGATATTGAGTGTTTTGGGGTCAAATATGTAGATACAAGGCCAATCGAGAAGCGCCCAGATGAAAACGAGCAAGAAAAGGCGAAGAAAAACTGGGCAATAGTCCACCGCGACCGTGGTCGGGACATGACTGGAATGCGGTGGAACAAGTGCAATAACAGAATAGGTTAAAGTGACAGCGGTCGGACTGCGGTTGGCACCGCGACCTCGGTCGAGTGTAAAAGCGCCAGAAAATCCCAGGGGCCAAAGAGTAAAATGCTGGAAAATTATCCTAGACCTATATAAACTCAAAAAAACTCGCCCAAGGAGAGGGTTAAGCTTGGTTTTAGACTCAATTGGAGGCAAGAAAAAGTGTGAGAAGATCAAGACACCATTAGAGTTTTTCATTCTTCTTTCTTTTTTCTCATTATTTGTGAATTATGAATTATTTTATGGATTTATTTTGTTTTATCACGAGTAGCTAAATATTAAATCTAGGGTTGATGGAACCAATTGTTGGATGAAGTTTTAACTCGAATTTAATATAATCGAGCCGAGTTTATTCTATGATTGTTCAACTACGTTGTGTATTGTGATTAATTGAATGGGCCCTAGATTAATCGTGTCTAATTGCCTTGTGTTGCTTGAGAAAGAATACTACGTTAGATTCTTGTCGAACAACACCACTTTTGGGTAATTGAAGAGATTTGTTACTTGAATTTAAAAGTGGGCTTAGAAATAACGAAACTTTGGTGGGATAACTCTGAGTTGCACAAATTATTAGCTAGAGTAGTTTGAGAGAATGCTTCTAGTAAATTATCGTAATTGATCGATATAATTACGGTAGCCCATAACTCATAATTCTCATAGAATATTACAGCGAGATTATAGCTAAAAAGTTAAGTATTAATCCGACAATTGGGAAAATCAATACCCTAGATCTTAATATCCTTGAATTCATCTTTATTCTTGAATATTGTTAGTTTTATTATCATTTCATTTTAGCTAAATAAATTCACTGGTTATTGATAAAAGTCTTGCATCCGGAAATTATCTGAGCTTGTTACTAGTGTTACTAAGAGTTGTAGTAGGTAGGTTAGTTCCTTGTGGATTCGACTCCGGACTTAAATCGAATTATATTTGCTGCGACCGCTTTGTCCTTTTTTTAAGGCATAGTTGGGCGTGATCAAATTTTGGCGTTGTTGCCGGGGAACTAGCGGTGTTATTTATTACAACTTAGCAGTATTGTTAGTATTTTTAGTTTAGCTCAATTTTCTACGATATTAAATATTTTTCCATTGAAATTCTCACGTTGAACTCTTTTGTGACTCAGGTGAACTTTTCGAAGGACTCTCAGACCCCGAGAAAACATTCAGGGCATTAAATTGTTCCAACAGGAAGAACAAACATTCACAACAAACACACCAACTCGAAACTGAAATGGACAACGTGGAAAACGTCAATGCAAACAACCGGGTACCTCTTGTGCCAAACGATGGAGTGGTGGCACCTCTTGTGCTAGAAGCTGCTCTTTATGATTGGACACAACCAACGACTGGCAACCTGGCCATCGCCATTGTTGTGCCCCAGATACAAGCGGAGACATTCCAGATCACCAACAACATGTTGCATCTGTTGCAGAATAAGGGACTGTTCTCCGGGTCACACATTGAAGAACCTCAACAACACTTGAAAAATTTCCTGTCAATTTGTGTGACCCAAAGACAGCCAAAAATGACCTCGGAAGCGATCAAGCTACTATTGTTCCCGTTCTCTGTGACTGGAGAAGCTTAAACTTGGCTGGATTCGCTCCCAATACATTCCATTTCCACTTAGGAGGAATTAGTCAAGCAGTTCCAGAATAAGTTCTACCCCTCCCCCCAACAAGACTGCAAGGCAGATTGATGAGATATTGCAGTACAAGCAGAAACCTACTGAAACCTTGCAGGAAACTTGTGAAAGGTTCAAAGAGATGCTAGTGAAGTGTTCACACCATGGTATTCCGGACCAGATGCATGGCCAGAGATTCTACATGGGGTTGGCAGACAATCTGAAAGCTAATGTAGACGCTTCAGCTGGGGGTGCATTTCTGAGCAAAACATTCACAGAGTGAGAAATCCTTCTTGACAAGATGGACCAAAATTCGGGGTGGATGACGAGAGGTCCGACCCTGACACCAATAGTGCATTCAGTTCCTCTTCACCCAAATAATTCACATGCAGAGAACATAGCCACACTCATGACTCAGATGAGTATATTGACAAAGAAGATTGACGATATGGGTACAAAGCAAGTGCATATCATTGATACAACAAAAGGAGGACTGTGTACCTGTCACGACCCCAAATCCTAACCGGCCGTGATGGCGCCTATCATGGAACTAGGCTAGCCAACCATTTCAGACTATCAATATAAATGTCATAATTTTTTCCAAAAATATTAGCAGAATGAGATGAAACAAAATACACACTTCCCCAAAACCTGGAGTCAACTGTCATGAGCATCTAAGATTGAAAATACAATGTACAACATAGTGGCTTGCTACAACAAAAGTCTGAGGTACAAAAGACCAAAAGAAACAATGATTTGAGGGAAGGAAATGAGGTGAGCTGGGGAAGCTGAGCAGCTACCTCAATCCTCGAACAACTCCAAGCTCGTCCGAAAATCAACTAGTGAGATGGTCTGGTACCTGGATCTGCCCACAGAGGTTCAGGGAGTAACGTGAGTACGCCAACTCAGTAAGTAATCAATGTAACTAAAAACTTGAGTATAGTGACGAGCATTTAAATCATGTAAATCCATATAATGAATACCAGTGGAAATGAATAAATCAAGTCAGTATCTACGATTCTGAATATTTCATAAAATCTGGTTTCCCTTTAAAAATCTCGTATAAAAACCTTTATCCAACATTTATTATCAGAGGCTCAGTGTAAAGAAGAGAAAAAATAGCATTTTCGTAAAATATAAGCCCCTCGGGCACAGTATCACTCACAATAACGCCTCTCGGGTAAGCCTTTTTGTCACCCGTGTCTCCACTATCAGTACCTCATGCTCTCACTCAACACTCGTACTCAAAAATTACCCTGAACACACATGAATGCTGCGGCGGGCAGCCCGCCCCACCACTATATATATATATATATATACTGCTGCGGCGTGCAGCCTGATCCATATATATAACATACGCTGCGGCGTGCAACCCGATCCATATAATAGTCGACTGCGCTCACTGGGGGTGTACAGACTCCCGGAGGGGCTCCTTCAGCCCAAGCGCTATATCTGCTGCGGCGTGCAGCCCGATCCATTAAGTATATTGCTGCGACGTGCAACTCGATTGATATATAACATACATTGTTGCGGTGTGCAGCCCGATCCATATATATATATAATCTCTATTGCTGCGGCGTGCAGCCCGACCCACATATAATATATAACATATATAACACATATATTGCTGCGGGCTGCAGCCCGTCCCATAACTATCCTCACATACTCGACGCTCGGCCTAACACATATATACTGCTGTGGCGTGCAGCCCGATCCATTGCTATCCTCACATACTAGGCTCTCGGCCTGACTCAGTCACCCTCACAAGCCACTTGGAAAAATTCATCTCAACTCACTTGACTCATCCCAAAAGTACTTTTCAGAGTTTTCAAAGCAGTGTGATAACTGTGAAAATAACAAAAAGTAGGAAACATGACTGAGTTCACAGATGTTCTATCAGGATAGTGGTAGAATAGTGTAAATTACCCCCTGAGGGTGTAAACAGGTCGGCACAAGGCCCCAAACATGGATCACAGCCCATAAGAGGTATAAACTTCTGAAGGACAAGATGTCGTAAGGTTTTAAATCGAATACGCGGCTTAATAGTCGCTATGGGACGGACCAAGCCACAGTCCCTATCGGTGCACGCCCCCACGCTCGTCACCTAGCATGTGTGTTACCTTAATTATCAAATAACGGGGTGTCATACCCTCAGGTTTAGAGTTACAATCGTTACTTACCTCAAAACAGCCCAAAAGCTACTCCGCGATGCTCTTGCCCCTTGAATTGGCTCCCAAATGCTCCGAATCTAACCAAAATAAGATTAACATCATCAATATACGCTAACGGAACAAAACCCAATCGAAACATATAAATTTTAACACAATTCTCGAAATTCAGCAAAAACCGAGCACCGGGCCCTCATCTCGGAATTCAATAAAATTTAAATTACTAGAATCCTCATCCTCCCACGATTCTGTACATACCAAAAACTCCACAATCGGACCATAATTTCCCACTCAAATCACCAAAAGAATTTCCAAGTTTCCTCCCCATTTTTCCCAACTTTTTTCCACTTTAATTCTTCAAATTACAAGCCTAATCCGTTACAAAATAACATAGAAACGAGTTTTATAATATGGGAACTTGCCTCCACTGAAGACCTTCGAATCCCCCCCTTCAATTTTCTCTCAAGCAAGCTCAACCCGCATGCAACAATGGAGGAAATGACAAAATATTCGCAAAGGCACCTTTATGTACTGTTCTGCCACGTTAATTCGCACCTGCGGACAAATCCACCCAGGTGCGCACCTGCGAAATCCCTATAACAGTACAATTCTCGCACATGCGATCCCTTTTCCGCACTTGCAGCTTCGCATGTGCGGCCCATGCTTCGCACCTGCGGACTCCTCCTGCCTAGCCTCTTTTTGCACCTGCGCAAGGCCCTTCACACTTGCGGCTCCTCATCCGCAGATGCGGCCACACCAGAAGATTCACACCAACATCTGTTTGCTGCAAATTTCCTAAGTCCAAACCTCCGCTAACCATCCGAAATCAATCTTGAGCCCCTCGGGGCCCCAACCAAACATACCAGCACACCCCGTAGCATCATTCAAACTTAGTCGTGCGCTCGAAACACCAAAAACACCAAAATTACATCAAATTCAAACCTAAGAACTTTGAAACTTCTAAATTTTGCCAATGATGCCGAAACCAACCAAAAAACATCCGAATGACCTGAAAATTTGTACACATATACAAAATGACATTACGAACTTGCTCCAACTTTCAGAATCCCATTCCGACCCCGATAGCCTGTTTTCTGCCGACCGGAAATCGCCAAAAACTAACTTTCGCCAATTCAAGCCTAATTCTACACCGGAAATCAAAACTTCATTTCAAATACACTCCTAAGTTCCAAATCACTTAACGAAGGTATCCGAGCTATAAAATGCGTATTCTGAGGTCGTTTACCAATAAGTCAACTCCCGATTGCCTTTTTTAACTATTAAGCTAATTTAAGGGACTAAGTATCTCAGTTCTCACCACGACCACTCCGGACCCGAACCAACCGACCCAATCACAATATAAATAGGCTAAGAAACATCTGATAAAGAAGAAGTGGGGGAAACAGGGCTTATCACACAGAACGACCGGCAGGGCCGTTACAGTACCCCTTGCATAAATCAGTCTTATGTGTGTTCATGGAGTGGAGAAGGTGACAAAAAGGGTTCTAGAGAGGATATGAACTATGTCAACAATATTGGGGTTCAGAGGTAAGGAGTTCAAAAATGAGAGCCAGCACCGAACCAGCAATACAAACCTAACATGCCACACCCTGGAGGTATACGGCCACAAGGCCAAGTGGTGCCATATAAGAGACAATAAGGCTATCAACAACAGCACCAACAACAATTAGCATATCAGCCACATCATCAGCAGCAGGATATCAACATGGTAGAAATCAGGGGCATGCTGCAGCAACTCATTGGAACAAATGGTAAGATGCAGGAAAAGTTAGCAGCACATCACTCAGCAATTTGTCCATGGCCTTGAATAACCTCCCCCAGGGAACATTGCCGGTAGACACGAATATTAACCTAAAGGAGCAAAACCTGAATCAGCTAATGGCAGTCAGTCTCCGGAATGGAAGAGATTTAGACAGGGAGCAAGAAGTTGCTCAATCTAGAAGAGAGACTACACAATCCACTTCTGTTCCATTAGAGGCAGATGAATCAGCAGAATTCACTGAAGTGGTAGTTGAACAGGCACAGGTTGATAAGGGTAAGGCTAAAGAAGGCGAACAAGTATCAGAACAGGTGGTACCTCTTGTGACACAAAATTCCAACAAAGAACAGCCAACAAGTAGTGGGCAAAAAGTGATGCCTGCACCATTCCCTCAGAGATTAGCAAAACAAAAGAAAGAAGATGAGTACAAGAAATTCATAAAGATGCTTCGTCAGATTCAATTGAATATTCCCCTGATGGATGCTTTGAGGGAAATGCCAGGATATGCAAATATGATAAAGGACCTGATGTCGCGAAAATTTGACTTTCAGGACCTGTCCACGGTAACTCTAACATAGACATACAACGCGGTAGTGACAAGACCTATGGCTCAAAAGATGTCTGATCCAGGTAGCTTCACTATTCCGTGTACTATTGGGAGTTATGATTTTGCAAAATCATTGTGTGACTTAGGAGCTAGCATAAACTTGATGCCCTTGGAAATCTATACAAAGTTGGGCATTAACAGAGCTAGGCCGAATTCGATGTTGTTGCAACTGGCTGACCGTGTGGTTAAAAGACCGACGGGGATTCTTGATGATGTGATGGTGCAAGTGGGGAAATTTGTATTCCCTGCAGACTTTGTTATTCTGGACTGCCAGGTAGATGAGGAGATACCCATCGTTTTGGGAAGGCCATTCTTAGCTACTGGGAGAACATTGATTGATTGCGAGACTGAGGAACTAAAAATAAGGTTGGAAGAAGTAATATTCAACGTTCACCAATCCATGAGGAGACCCAGTGAATATGCAAACTGCTCACTAGTGGAAGTTGTGGATGTGATTTTGCAAAAAGAAGATGATACCATTAATACCAAAGATCCATTGGGAGCTGGCTTGAAAAATTTAGAAGAGATGGATGGTGAAAGGTTGACAATGTGGGTCATGTCCCTCGAGGGACAAGGATTCTGGAAAAGGGAACCTCAATTCGAGCCCCTTAGTTTATAAGAGAGAGCCACACCACATGCAAAAACATCAATAGAAGAACCACCACAGCTGGACTTGAAACCGCTTCCAGCCCACCTTAGGTATGCTTTATTGGGTCCCAATTCTACTTTGCATGTTATTATATCATCTCGTTTGCTAGCTGCGCAGGTAGAACAATTATTGCAGGTTTTGCAAGAATGCAAGACTGCCATTGGTTGGACCATGGCAGACATAAAGGGTATTAGCCTAGCCTTCTGCATGAACAAGATCTTCTGGAAGAAGGGCACAAACCTTCCATAGAACATCAACGAAGGCTGAAGCCAAATATGAAGGAAGTAGTAAAGAAGGAGGTGATCAAGTGGCTGGATGCGGACATCATCTCTTCCATCTCTGACATCAATTAGATGAGTCTTGTCCAGTGTGTAATGAAAAAGGGTGGAATGACAATTGTACAAAATGAAACGAACGAGTTGATCTCAGCTCGTACAGTTACAGGGTGGCAGATTTTCATGGACTATAGGAAACTAAACGCAGCCGCCCGAAAGGACCATTTCCCCTTACCCTTCATTGACCAGATGTTGGACATGTTAGTTGGGTGATCCCATTTTTATTTATTGGACAGATACTCGGGGTGTAATAAGATCTCCATAGCCCCTGAATACAGAGAGAAAACGTCCTTCACTTATCCGTATGGAATATTTTCCTTTTGGAGAATGCCCTTTGGACTTTGCAATGCAGCAGTCACATTCCAGCGGTGTATGTTAGCCATTTGCACCGACATGGTCGAGGAAATTATGGAGGTATTTATGGATGACTTCTCCATGGTAGGGTATTCATTCGAGGATTGCCTTCACAACCTAAACAGAGTGCTTAAATGATGTGTGGAGACAAATCTGGTGCTGAATCGGGAGAAGTGCCATTTTATAGTACAAGAAGGAATAATGTTGGGGCATAAAGTGTCAAAAAAGGGAATTGAAGTAGACCATGCAAAAGTTGATGTGATTGAGAAGATCCCAGCACCCACTTTTGTAAAGGCAGTGAGAAGTTTCCTTGGGCACGCCGGATTCTACAGGCGGTTCATTAAGGATTTTTCTAAAATTGCTAACCCCTTATGTAAGCTGCTTGAAAAAGACCAGCCCTTTGTGTTTTCTAATGATTGTAGGTCAACATTTGATGAGCTGAAGAGGAGAATGGTGACTGCACCCATCATTGTTCCACCCAACTAGGAACAACCATTCGAGCTGATGTGCGACACCAGTGATTATGCTATAGGAGCAGTTTTGGGGCAGCGCAAGGATAAAATGATGCACCCGATTTACTATGCAAGCAGGGCACTTAGTGGTGCTCAACCGAACAACACTGTCACAAAAAAGGAAATGCTCGTTGTAGTGTTTGCCTTCGACAAATTCGGGTCATACTTGATTGGCTAAAAAGTTATTGTTTATACTGACCATGCAGCCATTAGGTACTTGATAGCAAAGAAGGAGTCAAAGTCACGCCTGATTCACTGGGTTCTGTTGCTACAAGAATTCGACCCGGAGATTCATCACCGAAAGGGGACAGACAACCAAGTGGCAGACCACCTTTCGAGGTGAAGGGATAGAAAAGAGAACGGAGGTTAAAGATATCACTGAGACATTTCCGGATGAGCAGTTACTTGCTGTGACAATGGAGGAGGCACCATGGTATGCTGATATTGCTACTTACTTAGCATGTGGTATTGTACCTTATGATCTCACCTAAATTCAAAAGAAAAATGTTTTTTCGTGATTGTCGTGCTTATTATTGGGATGAACCTCTATTGTTTAAGATATGTGTTGCTAACATGATCCGGAGGTGTATCCCCGAGCAAGATCAACCCTCTATTTTGTAGGCTTGCCATGCTTTGCCATATGGTGGACACTTTGGAAGAATCCGTACAACAGCGAAGATGCCGGAATCATGATTGTATTGGTCTACACTGTTCAAGGATGCCCATGCTTGGGTCAAAAGCTGTGATGAATGTCAAAGGACGGGCAACATATCCCGTTGTCATGAGATTACAATGACCACAATTCAAGAGATGCAGGTGTTTGACATGTGGGGGATCGACTTCATGGGGCCATTTGTCAGCTCATACGGTAACAAATATATATTGGTGTAACGACCCGGCCGGTCGTTCCGTGAGGTTTACCCCGTTTCCCCCATTTATGCATTTGTCATATATTGCTATCCCGTTTTTGTTGTGTTGGGTCAGTTGGTTTGGGTCCGAAATGGCCATGGTGAGAATTGAGGCATTTAGTCTCCTAAAGTAGCCTAAAAGTTGAGAAAGTCAACTGAGAGTTGACTTATTGGTGAATGACCTCATAATGCATATTTTATGGCTCGGATAGCTTCGTTAGGTGATTTGGGACTTAGGAGTGTGTTCGGAATGAAATTTTGAGGTCCGGTGTAGAATTAGGCTTGAATTGGCGAAAGTTAATTTTTGGTGATTTCCGGTCGGTAGTGGAAAATAGGCTATCGCGGTCAAAATGGGATTCTGGAAGTTGGAGCAGGTCCGTAATGTAATTTTTGGTATGTGTACAAATTTCAGGTCAATCGGAGTTGTTTCGGTTGGTTTCGGCGTAGTTGGCGAAATTTGGAAGTTTCAGAGTTCATAGGCTTGAATTTGATGTATTTTTGGTGCTTTCATGTTGTTTTTGGTGTTTCGAAGGCTCGACTAAGTTGGAATAATGCTATGCGGTGTGTTGGTATGTTTGGTTGGGGCCCCGAGGTGCTCGGGAATTATTTCGGATGGTTGGCGGAGTCTTGAACTTGAAAAATTACAGCAATGACTGCTGGTGTAAGTTTCTGGTGTTGGCCGCACCTGCGAAAGGGTAGCCGCAGGTGCAATGTCGCAGGTGCGAAAGGCCGTCACAGGTGCGAAAGGAGGCTAGGCAGGGGAATCCGCAGGTGCGAAGAGATGGCCACACCTACGAAGACGCAGGTGCGGAGGAGTGGCCGCATGAGCGAGAATTGGTCCTTTAGTGGGATTGCGCATGTGCGCACCTGGGATTGTAGGTGCGGGTCTGCAGGTGCAATTAACTGTCCGCGGGTGCGAAATTTGTGGGCATAATATTATAAAAGAGGCCTCCGCGAAATTTTATTTATTTCACCACTGTTGCATGCGGTTGAAGCTCTTTTTGAAGGCAAATTGAAGAGCAAGTTCGATGGTCTTTAGTGGAGGTAAGTTCCCGGGTTATTAAAGTCGTTTCTATGCTATTTTGTTCGGATTAGGATTGTAAATTGAAGGATTAAAGTAGGTAAAGGTTGGGAAGAATGGGTGGAGGATTGGAAAATCCTTTTGGCAATTTAGGCAGGCAATTGTGGTCTGATTGTGATGTTTTTGGTATGTGTAGAATCGTGGGAGGACGAGGTTTCTAGTGATGTAAAATTTATCGAATTCTGAGACGTGGGTCGGGGCTCAGGTTTGGCCCAATTTTGAGATTCTTGTATGATTTGTTAGTTTTCGATTGGGTTGTGTTCCTTTAGTATATATTAATGATGTTAAACTGGTTTTGGCTAGATTTTGAGCAATCGGGAGCCAATTTGAGGGGCAAGAACATAGCGGACTAGTATTGTGGCCCGGTAGAGGTAAGTAATGGTTATAAATCTTGTCCTGAGGGTTTGGAGTCCCGGACTACATATTTCTCACTGATTTTAGAGTGGCGCACATGTCGGATGATAAGTATGTGGCGCGCACTGATTTTTGGATTGGACTAGGTCCTCTCCGCGGCAACTAATGAGTTGCATATTTTACTCAAAACCTTATGTTAAATTATGTTCTAAAGATTGTTGAAATATTTGGGCTATAAGCCGTGTTTGGGGCCTCGTGCCGATCTGTTTAGACCCCTTGGGGGATTTTTACTACTGTTTTCCTCACTATTTATTGATGATTTCACTCAGTCACATTGTGCTTACTATTTTCGAAACTCAGCCTGATTTACTCTACGTGAGATTTAAAAATGATGTTTTTGGTCGAGTACCCTGTTTTACTAATTCGCCCTAGGGGCTTTTTGAGAGGTTCTGCTGAGTGAGGCCAAGGGCCTGATTGTGAGGATATGATACGCCACGAGGTGGCTTGGTTAGCGCCTGGGCTGAAGGAGCCCCTCCGGAGTCTGCACACACCCTCAGTGAGCACACTGAGTGCCGAGTGACGAGTGATTGGGAGGCATGTGTGACTGTGAGGTGCTATTTATGATTTTACTACTTTCACCCTGAACTTATGAAATATATTTTGCCCGAGGGGCCTCTATATGATTCATTTCATGTTCATACTAAATCTTTCGGTTAAAGTTGTTAAAAATATACATTTTTCAAAGGACTTTTCTGAGGTTGGTTTTAAGGCATGACGATTTCATATATCTATGTTTATACTGTTGCAAAGTAAGGCTGTGCATATTGTGAATTGATGACACTAATGTTTATGCGTTTCCTAACCGCTTTGACTTGATTTATTTTCATTACTATTGAGTTGGTGTACTCACATTACTCCCTTCACCCCCGTGTGCAGATTCAGGTGCAGATACCGAGCATTAGCTATCTTTTCCTTGCGGAGCTAGAGTGCGGGATATAGAGGTAGTTGTTCAGCGTCCGCCGCATCTCTGTTTTCCCTTCTTGTTGTATCTAGCTTTTTATTCGGAGGTTTTGTGTTATAATAGTATATCTTTGGCTTATTTTTCTTAGATACTCATGACATGTTGGCTCCGGGTTTTGGGGTTGGTGACACCGTTTATTGGCCTAATGTATTTAGTAAACTCTGTATATTTTATGAAATGCTTGAAATTGGATTGGGATTTTGAAAGAAATTGTAAACATGTGGTTATTGGCTAGCCTAGTTCCACGATAGGCGCCATCACAGCCGATTTAGGTTTTGGGGTCGTGATAGTTTGGTATCAGAGCCTAGGTTACACAGGACTCAACGGTCATGAGCAGGTTTAATAGAGTCTTGCGGATCGGTACAGAAATGTCTGTACTTATCTTCGCGAGGCTGCCAAACTTTTAGTAAACATTTCTATCTTTCTTGAACTCTTTCGTGCTAATATATTGATTCTTGAAATCTGAACTTACATGTTCATTCTCTAACAGATGGTGAGGACATGCCATACCGATAAGAGTGACCAGACGCCAGCTAGACCAGTGAGCAATCGAGGCTGTGGTAGAGGTAGGGGCCAACCTGCGCAGCAACCGGTACAGTACCAGAGGATCCCCCTATCGATAACGATCAGGTTCCCGCCGATGGGGTTCCAACGGGACAGGCTCAGGCACCGGCAATGATGGTTATTCCGGGTCTTCAGGAGACCGTGTCTCAGATATTGACAATGTGTGCACCAGTTTTGCTCAGACAGTCGCCATGTCTTCTACTGCCACCACAGCTCAGGCCGGGGGAGGCAATTAGACTCCAGCTGCCCGGGCACCTGAGCAGGCTGCACGGGGTATTCAGGAAGCGGGAGCAGCCCCAGCTCAGCCAGTTGCTCCCGTCCAGGATTATGTGGTCCCTGCTATGCCTGAGGATGAGCAGCGCAGGTTGGAGAGGTTCATCGGACTTTAGCCTCCGACTTTCAGCACTACAGAGGGCGAGGATTCCCAGGGGTGTCTAGAGAAGTGCAAGAGGATACTACATACTGCGGGTATTCTGGAGACCAGTGGGGTCTCATTTGTTACATTTCAGTTTGCGGGTGCTGCCTTTACTTGGTGGGAGTCATTCGAGAGGCGTAGGCCGGTTGGTTCAGCACCTCTCACATGGCAGAAGTTCTCCACGATCTTTTTGGAGAAGTATGTTCCTCAGTCCCACAGAGAGGAGCAGCGCAGGCAGTTTGAGCAGCTACACTGGGGAGAGTTATCAGTTACTCAGTACGAGATGAGGTTTTCCGAGTTGGCTAGGCATGCTTCTGAGATTGTCCCTACTGATAGGGAGAGGGTGAGGAGGTTTGTAGATGGTCTTTCTTATCAGCTCCGACTATTTATGACTCGGGAGAGAGTATCGGGTGCTTCATTCAAGCAGGTTGTTGACATAGCTCGAGATATTGAGTCCGTTCGTCGCCAGGAGAGGGAGGCCAAGAGGCCTCGTGGTTCGGGCAGTTCTAGTGGTGCTCCCTTCAGGGGGCAGTTTCAGCAGGGTATGGGCCATTCATTCAGGCCTCCTCAGTCAGCCCACCCAGCATATAGTGGTGCATCTTTGGGGCGTGGTCCCCATGGTTCTCAGTCAGGACGTACTTCATTTAGTGCCCTCCCAGCTTAGAGTGCAGCTCGAGCGACCCCAGTTCAGAGTTCTTCTATGCATGAGTCTTCTAGTGGTCGTTCGGGTGCTAGGGGTTTCAATCAGACCCCGCCTCCAGCTCTAAGGAGTTGTTTTGAGTGTGGAGAGTTCAGACACGTGTGGAGGCAGTGTCCCCGCCATCCCGGTGGTTCTTCTCAGCAGAGGGGCCAGCCCTTGACTTCAGCTCCAGTCACTTCACCACCCGCCCAGGAAGCCAGGGGTGGTAGTCAGTCAGCCAGAGGCCGCCTTAGATGGGGAGGTCAGGCTCGCATTTATGCATTTTCAGCTAGGCCAGATGCTATGGCCTCAGATGCCGTGATCACATGTATTTTCTCAGTCTGTTGCCGAGACACCTTGTCTTTATTTGACCCTGGTTCTACATATTCCTATGTTTCTTCATATTTTTCCCGTTTTCTGGATGTGCCACGTGAGTCTCTAGTCGCCTCTGTTTGTGTGTCAAATCCGGTGGGCGATACGGTTGTTGTAGACCGTGTGTATCGGTCGTGCATGATATCTATTGGGGTTCTGGAGACTCGAGTGGACCTACTGTTACTTAGCATGGTCGATTTTGATGTGATATTGGGCATGAATTGGTTATCTCTGTGCCATGTTGTTCTTGATTGTCACGCTACGACGGTGACCTTAGCTATGCCAGGGTGTCCGAGGGTTGAGTGGAGAGATTCTTTTGAGTATATTCTAGTAGGGTGATTTCCTACCTGAAGGCTCAGCGCATGGTTGAGAAAGGGTGTTTATCTTATTTGGCCTTTGTGAGGGATGTCGGTGGTGAGACTCCCGCTATTGATTCAATTCCTGTGGTCCGTGAATTTTTGGATGTGTTTCCTGCAGACCTGCTAGGCATGTCACCTGACAGGGATATTAATTTTGGTATTGACGTGGTGTCAGGAACCCAGCCTATTTATATTCCACCTTATCATATGGCACCAGCGGAGCTAAAGGAATTGAAGGATCAGCTTCAAGAACTCTTGGAAGGGGTTCATTCGGCCTAGTGTATCACCTTGCGGTGCACCGATGTTGTTCGTGAAGAAGAAGGATGGGTCCATGCGTATGTGTATTGATTATCGATAGCTAAACGGAGTTACGGTGAAGAATTGGAACCCCTTGCCCCGCATTGATGATTTGTTTGACGAGCTTCAGGGAGCCAGAGTGTTTGCCAAGATTGAGTTGAGATCTAGGTATCATCAGTTGAAGATTTGGGATTTTGACATTCTAAAGACTGCTTTCAGGACCAAATTTGGTCATTATGAGTTCTTGGTTATGTCATTTGGGCTGACCAATGCCCCAGCTATGTTCATGCAATTGATGAACATCGTGTTTCAGCCTTACCTTGATTATTTTGTCATTGTGTTCATTGATGACATCCTGGTTTATTCTCGTAGCCAGGAAGAGCATGCTCAATATTTGAGAGTTGTGTTACAGAGGTTGAGTGAGGAGAAGCTTTATGCGAAATTCTCCAAGTGTGAGTTTTGGGTGGGTTCGGTAGCTGTCTTGCGACACGTGGTGTCTAGTGAGGGTATTCAGGTTGATCCGAAGAAGATAGAGGCGGTGCAGAGTTGGCCCAGACCGTCCTCAGCTACAGAGATTAGGAGTTTCCTTGGTTTGGCAGGATATTACCGTCGCTTTGTGGAGGGATTCTCTTCTATTGCTCGCCTTTGACTAGATTGACCCAGAAGGATTCTCCATTCAGATGGTCTAATGAGTGTGAGGAGCGCTTTCAGAAGCTCAAGTCAGCATTGACTACAGCTCTGGTACTAGTTTTGCCTACTGGTTCGGGTTCTTACACAGTCTATTGTGATGCTTCTAGAGTTGGTTTGGGAGCGGTATTGATGCATGACGGTAAGGTGATTGCCTATGCATATAGACCATTGAAGGTGCACGAGAAGAATTATCCAGTGCACGATCTTGAGTTAGATGTCGTTGTTCATTCCTTGAAGATTTGGCGGCATTATTTTATATGGAGTGCAGTGTGAGATTTTCACTAATCATCATAGTTTGCAATATCTCCTTAGGCAGAAGTACTTGAATTTGCGTCAGAGGATATGGTTAGAGCATCTCAAGGATTATGACCTCACTATCTTATATCATCCGGGGAAGGCCAATGTAGTAGCTGATGCCTTGAGTCGCAGAGCAGTGAATTTGGGGAGTCTAGCCTACCTTCCAGTAGCAGAGCGACCATTAGCCCTTGATGTTCAAGCCTTAGCGGGTCAGTTGGTGATATTAGATCTACCAGAGCCCCCGCAAGTGTTGGCTTGTGTAGCCTCTAGGTCTTCTCCTTACGATCAGATTAGAGCACGCCAGTATGATGATCCACATTTGCTTGTTCTTCAGGATAGGGTCCATCGCGGTGATGCCAGGGATGTGGTTACTGGTCATGATGGGGTCATGAGGATGCATGGCCGGATTTGGGTGCCCAATATAGATGGCTTCGAGATTTGATTCTAGCTGAGGCCCATAGTTCGCGGTATTTCATCCATCCGGGCGCCGTAAAAATGTATCAGTATTTGAGGCAGCATTATTGGTGGAGGCGGATGAAGAAAGATATTGTTGAGTTTGTGGCTCGGTGTCTCAACTGCCAGTAGGACAAGTATGAGCACTAGAGACCAGGTGGATTGCTTTAGAGGCTTGATATTCCGGAGTGGAAGTGGGAGCGGATCACCATAGACTTCGTAGTTGGACTCCCACGGACTTCGAGGAGGTTTGATGCTATATGGGTTATTGTGGATCGGCTGACCAAGTCCGCACACTTCATTCCTGTTGGTACTACTTATTCTTTGGAGAGGTTACCTGAGATTTATATCAGGGAGATTATCCAATTGCATAGGGTTCCAGTTTCTATCATTTCTGACAGAGGCACTCAGTTCACATCTCAGTTTTGGAGAGCAGTATAGACAGAGTTGGGCACTCAGGTTGAGTTGAGAACATCATTTCATCCTCAGACCGACGCCAGTCGAAGCGTACCATTCAGATTCTGGAGGATATGTTGCGTGCTTGTGTGATTGACTTTGGTGGTTCATGGGACCAGTTTCATCCACTAGCGGAGTTTGCATATAATAACATCTATCAGTCGAGTATCCAGATGGCTCCGTATGCGGCTTTATATGGTAGGAGGTACTGATCTCCGGTAGGTTAGTTTGAGCCGGGCGAGACTAGGCTATTGGGAACAGACTTGGTTCAGGATACGTTGGGTAAGGCGAAGTTGATTCAGGAGCGGCTTCGCACGGCGCAGTCTAGGCAGAAGAGTTATACGGATCGGAAGAGGGGGAAGCTGATACCTAGGTTCATTGGGCCATTTGAGGTGCTTAAGAGGGTTGGGTAGGTGGCTTATAGGCTTTCTATGCCTCCCAGTGTATCAGGTATTCATCCGGTATTCCATGTTTTGACACTCTGGAAGTATATTGGTGACCCGTCTCATGTTTTGGACCTCAGCACGGTTCAGCTCGAGGGTGATATGTCATATGAGGTAGAGCTAGTGGCTATTTTGGCTCGACAGGTCAGGAAGCTGGGGTCTAAGGATATAGTTTCAGTGAAGGTTCAGTGGAGAGGGCAACTAGTGGAGGATGCCACCTGGGATACTGAACGGGAGATGCGGGACAAATATCCTCACTTATTTGAGACTCCAAGTTTGTTTCTAGACCCGTTTGAGGATGAACGTTTGTTTAAGAGGAGGAGGATGTAACGACCCGGCCGGTCGTTCCGTGAGATTTACCCCGTTTCCCTCATTTCTGCATTTGTCATATACTGCTAGCTTGTTTTGTTGTGTTGGGTCAGTTGGTTTGGGTCCGGAATGGTCATGGTGAGAATTGAGGCATTTAGTCTCCTAAAGTAGCCTAAAAGTTGCGAAAGTCAACTGAGCGTTGACTTATTGGTGAACCACCTCAGAATGCATATTTTATGGCTCGGATAGCTTCGTTAGGTGATTTGGGACTTAGGAGTGTGTTCGGAATGAAATTTTGAGGTCCGGTGTAGAATTAGGCTTGAATTGACGAAAGTTAGTTTTTGACGATTTCTAGTCGGCAGTGGAAAATAGGAAATCAGGGTCGGAATGGGATTCCAGAAGTTGGAGCAGGTCCGTAATGTCATTTTGTTTGTGTGCAAAATTTCAGGTCAATCGGAGGTGTTTCGGTTGTTTTTGCGTAGTTGGCAAAATTTGGAAATTCAAAGTTCATAGGCTTGAATTTGATGTAATTTTGGGGTTTTCATGTTTTTTTGGTGTTTCGAAGGCTCGACTAAGTTGGAATAATGCTATGGGGGGTGGATATATGTTTTGTTGGGACCCCGAGGGGCTCAGGATTGATTTCGGATGGTTGGCGGAGTCTTGAACTTGGAAAATTGCAGCAAATGGCTGGTGCTGTAAGTTTCTGGTGTTGGCCGCACCTGCGGAATGGTAGACGCAGGTGCGATGTCGTATGTGCGAAAGGCCGTGCGCATGTGCGAAAGGAGGCTAGGCAGGGGAAATCTGCAGGCGCAAAGAGATGGTTGCACCTGCGAAGACGCAGGTGCGAGAATTGATCCGATAGTGGGATTGCGCAGGTGCGAACCTAGAACCGCAGGTGCGGAATTTCTGGGCAGAACAGTATAAAAGAGGCCTCCGTGAAATTTTATTTATTTCAACATTGTTGCATTCAGTTGGAGCTCTTTTGAAAGAAAATTGAAGAGAAAATTTGTGGGTCTTTAGTGGAGGTAAGTTCCTGGATTATTAAAGTCGTTTCTATGCTATTTTGTTCGCATTAGGCTTGTAAATTGAAGGATTAAAGTAGGTAAAGGTTGGGAAGAATGGGTGGAGGATTGGAAAATCCTTTTTGCAATTTGGGTAGGCAATTGTGGTCCGATTGAGATGTTTTTGGTATGTGTACAATCGTGGGAGGACGAGGTTTCTAGTGATGTAAAATTTATCGAATTCCGAGACGTGGGCCCGGGGCTCGAGTTTGGCCGAATTTTGAGATTCTTGTATGATTTGATAGTTTTCGATTGGATTGTGTTCCTTTAGTATACATTAATGATGTTAAACTGGTTTTGGCTAGATTCGGAGCAATCGGGAGCCAATTTGTGGGGCAAGCGCATAGCGGACTAGTGTTGTGGCCCGGTAGAGGTAAGTAATGGTTATAAATCTTATCCCGAGGGTATGAAACCCCGGACTATATATTTCTCACTGATTTTAGAATGGTGCACATGTCGGATGACAAGTATGTGGCGTGCATTGATTTTTAGGTTGGACTAGGTCCTCTCCGCGACAACTAATGAGTTGCATATTTTACTCAAAATCTTATGTTAAATTATGTTCTAAAGATTGTTGAAATATTTGGGCTATAAGTCGTGTTTGGGGCCTCGTGCCGATCTGTTTAGACCCCTTGGGGGCTTTTTACTGCTGTTTTCCTCACTATTTATTGATGATTTCACTCAGTCACATTGTGCTTACTATTTTCGAAACTCAGCCTGATTTACACTACGTGAGATAAAAAATTATATTTTGGGTCGAGTACCCTGTTTTACTAATTAGCCAGAGGAGCTTTTTGAGAGGTTCTGCTGAGTGAGGCCGAGGGCCTAATTGTGAGAATATGATATGCCACGAGGTGGCTTGGTTAGCGCTTGGGCTGAAGGAGCCCCTCCGGAGTCTGCATACACCCCAGTGAGCGCACCGAGTGCCGAGTGACTGTGAGGTGCTGGGTGAATGATTACGAGTGATGGTGAGTTATGCCCGATGGGTGATTTTGAGTGACTGTGAGGCATGCCCAGGGGGCTGATTATAATACATTATTGTCCGAGGGGCTATTTATGATTTTACTACTTTCACTCTGAACTTATGAAATATGTTTTGCCCGAGGGGCCTCTATATGATTCATTTCATTTTCATAGTAAATATTTTGGTTGAAGTTGTTAAAAATATACATTTTTCAAAGGACTTTTCTGAGGTTGGTTTTAAGGCATGACGATTTCATATATCTATGTTTATAGTGTTGCAAAGTAAGGTTGTGAATATTTTGAATTGATGACATTGATTTTTATGCGTTTCCTTGCCACTAGACTTGATTTATTTTCATTACTACTGAGTTGGCGTACTCATATTATTCCATGTACCCCTGTATGCAGATTCAGGTGCAGATACCGAGCATTAGCTATCTTTTCCGTGCGGAGCTAGAGTGCGGGATATAGAGGTAGCTGTTCAGCATCCACATCATCTCTGTTTTCCCTTCTTGTTGTATCTAGCTTTTTATTCGGAGGTTTTGTATTATAATAGTATATCTTTGGCTTATTTTTATTAGATGCTCATGACATGTTGTCTCCGGGTTTTGGGGTTCGTGGCACCGTTTATTGGCCTAATGTATTTAGTAATCTTTGTATATTTTATGAAATGCTTGAAATTTGATTGGGATTTTGAAAGAAATTGTAAACATGTGGTTATTGTCTAGCCTAGTTCCACGATAGGCGCCATCACGGTCGGTTTAGGTTTTGAGGACGTGACAGTTTGGTATCAGAGCCTAGGTTACATAGGACTCAACGGTCATGAGAGGGTTTAGTAGAGTCTTTTGGATTGGTACAGAGACGTTTGTACTTATCTACGAGAGGCTGTCGAACTTTTAGGAAACTTTTCTATCTTTCTTGAACTCTTTCATGCTAATCTATTGATTCTTGAAATCAGAATTTACATGTTCATTCTCTCACAGATGGTGAGGACATGCCATACCGATCAGAGTGACCAGACATCAGCTAGACCAGCGAGAGGTCGAGGCGATGGTCGAGGCCACGGTAGAGGTAGGGGGCCAGCTTGCGCAGTAGCCGGGACAGTACCACAGGATCCCCCTATCGATCAGGATCAGGTTCCCGCCGATGGTGTTCCAGCGGGACAGGCTCAGGCACCGGCAGCGCCTATGGTTATTCCGGGTCTTCAGGAGACCCTGTCTCAGATATTGACAATGTGTGCACCAGCTTGGCTCAGGCAGTCGCCATGTCTTCTACTGCCACCACAACTCAGTCCGGGGGAGGCAATCAGAATCCAGCTGCCCGTGCACCTGAGCAGGCTGTACGGGGGGGTATTCAGGCACTGGGAGCAGCCCCAGCTCAGCCAGTTGCTCCGGTCCAGGAATATGTGGTCCCTGCTATACCTGAGGACGAGCAGCGCAGGTTGGAAATGTTCAACAGACTTTATCCTCCGACTTTCAGCAGTACAGAGGGCGAGGATGCCCAGGGGTTTCTAGAGAAATGCTAGAGGATACTAAGTACTACGGGTATTTTGGAGACTAGTGGGGTCTCATTTGTTAAATTTCAGTTTGCGAGTGCTGCCTTTACTTGGTGGGAGTCATTCGAGAGGCGTAGGCCGGTTGGTTCAACACCTCTATCCTGGCAGCAGTTCTCCACGATCTTTTTGGAGAAGTATGTTCCTCAGTCCCACAGAGAGGAGCAGTGCAGGCAGTTTAGGCAGCTGCACCAGGGAGTGTTATTAGTTACTCAGTACGAGATGAGGTTTTCCGAGTTGGCTAGGCATGCTTCTGAGGTTGTCCCTACTGATAGAGAGAGGGTGAGGAGGTTCTATTTATGACTCAGGAGAGAGTATCGGGTGATTCATTCGAGCAGGTTGTTGACATAGCTCAAGATATTATGTCCGTTCGCTGCCAGGAGGGGGACGAGAGGGAGGTCAAGAGGCCTCGTGGTTCGGGCAGTTCTAGTGGTGCTCCCTTCAAGGGGCAGCTGCAGCAGGGTAGGGGCCGTTTATTCAGGCCTCCTCACTCAGCTCGCCCAACATATAGTGGTGCATCTTCGGGATATGGTCCCCATGGTTCTCAGTCATGCCGTACTACATTTGGTGCCCCCCAGCTCATAGTGAAACTCGAGCACCCCCAATTCGGAGTTCTTTTATGCATGAGTCTTCCAATGGCTAGGGGTTTCAATCAGTCTCCGCCTCCAGCTCCAGGGAGTTGTTTTGAGTGTGGAGAGTTTGGGCACGTGTGGAGGCAGTGTCCCCGCCGTCCCAGTGGTTCTTCTCAGTAGAGGGGCCAACGCTCGACTTCAGCTCCAGTCACTTCACCACCCGCCCATGCAGCCAGAAGTGGTAGTCAGTCAGCCAGAGGCCGCCCTAGAGGGGGAGGTCGAGTAGGGGGAGGTCAGACTCGCATTTATGCATTTGCAGCTAGGCCAGATGCTATGGCCTCAGATGCCGTGATCGTAGGTGTTGTCTCAGTCTATTGATAGGGATATTGATTTTTTTTCAGCCTATTTCTATTCCACCATATCGTATGGCACTAGTGGAGCTAAAGGAATTGAAGGATCAGCTTCAGGAACTCCTGGAAGGGGTTCATTCGGCCTAGTGTGTCACCTTGGGGTGCACCGGTATTGTTCATGAAGAAGAAGGATGGGTCCATGCGTATGTGTATTGATTATCGGTAGCTGAACATACTTACGGTGAAGAACTAGTATCCCTTGCCCCGCATTGATGATTTGTTTGACCAGATTCAGGGAGCCAGAGTGTTTTCCAAGATTGACTTGAGATCTAGGTATCATCAGTTTAAGATTCGGGATTCTGACATTCCGAAGACTGCTTTCAGGACCAGATATGGTCATTATGAGTTCTTGGTTATGTCATTTGGGCTGACTAATGCCCCAACTGCGTTCATGCAATTGATGAACAATGTGTTTCAGCCTTACCTTGATTCTTTTGTCATTGTGTTCATTGATGACATCCTGGTTTATTCTCGTAGCCAGGAAGAGCATGTTCAGCATTTGAGAGTTGTGTTATAGAGGTTGAGGGAGGAGAAACTTTATGCGAAATTCACCAAGTGTGAGTTTTGGCTTGGTTCGGTAGCTTTCTTGCGGCACGTGGTGTCTAGTGAGGGTATGCAGATTGATCCGAAGAAGATACAGGCGGTGCAGAGTTGGCCCAGACCGTCTTTAGCTACAGAGATTAGGAGTTTCCCTTGTTTGGCGGGATATTACTGCCGCTTTGTGGAGGGATTCTCTTCTATTGCTTCGCCTTTGACCAAATTGACCCAGAAGGGTGCTCCATTCAGATGGTCTGATGAGTGTGAGGAGAGCTTTCAAAAGCTCAAGTCAGCATTGACTACAGCTCAGGTACTAGTTTTGCCTACTGGTTCGGGTTCTTACATAGTCTATTGTGATGCTTTTAGAGTTGGTTTGAGAGCGGTATTGATGCAGGACGGTAGGGTGATTGCCTACGCGTCTAGACAGTTGAAGGTGCACGAGAAGAATTATCCAGTGCACGATCTTGAGTTAGCAGCCGTTGTTCATGCCTTGAAGATTTGGCGGAAGTTGGTTTGAGAGCGGTATTGATGCAGGACGGTAAGGTGATTGCCTATGCGTATAGACCATTGAAGGTGCACGAGAAGAATTATCCAGTGCACGATCTTGAGTTAGATGTCGTTATTCATTCCTTAAAGATTTGGCGGCATTATTTGTATGGAGTGCAGTGTGAGATTTTCACTGATCATCGTAGTTTGCAATATCTCCTTAGGCAGAAGGAATTTAATTTGCATCAGAGGATATGGTTAGAGATTCTCAAGGATTATGACCTCACTATCTTATATCATCCGGGGAAGGCCAATGTAGTAGCTGATGCCCTGAATCGCAGAGCAGAGAATTTGGGGAGTCTAGCCTGCCTTCCAGTAGGAGAGTGGCCATTAGCCCTTGATGTTCAGGCCTTAGCGGGTCAGTTGGTGAGATTAGATCTACCAGATCCCCCGCAAGTGTTGGCTTGTGTAGCCTCTAGGTCTTCTCCTTACGGTCAGATTAGAGCACGCCAGTATGATGATCCACATTTGCTTGTTCTTCAGGACAGGGTCCATCGCGGTGATGCCAGGGATGTGGTTATTGGTCATGATGGATTCATGAGGATGCAGGGCCGGATTTGGGTGCCCAATATAGATGGCTTCGAGATTTGATTCTAGCTGAGGCCCACAGTTCGCAGTATTCCATCCATCCGGGCGCCGCAAAGATGTATCAGGATTTGAGGCAGCATTATTGGTGGATGCGGATGAAGAAAGATATTGTTGAGTTTGTGGCTCGGTGTCTTAACTGCCAGCAGGTCAAGTATGAGCACTAGAGACCAGGTGGATTGCTTTAGAGGCTTGATATTCCGGAGTGGAAGTGGGAGCGGATCACCATAGACTTCGTAGTTGGACTCCCACGGACTTCGAGGAGGTTTGATGCTATATGGGTTATTGTGGATTGGCTGACCAAGTCCGCGCACTTCATTCCTGTTGGTACTACTTATTCTTCGGAGAGGTTAGCTGAGATATATATCAGGGACATTGTCCAATTGCATGGGGTTCCAGTTTCTATCATTTCTGACAGAGGCACTCAGTTCACATCTCAGTTTTGGAGAGCAGTATAGACAGAGTTGGGTACTCAGGTTGAGCTGAGCACAACATTTCATCCTCAAACCGAGGCCAGTCGGAGCGTACCATTCAGATTCTGGAGGATATGTTGCGTGCTTGTGTGATTAACTTTGGTGGTTCATGGGACCAGTTTCTGCCACTAGCAGAGTTTGCATATAATAACAGCTATCAGTCGAGTATCCAGATGGCTCCGTATGCGGCTTTATATGGTAGGAGGTACTGATCTCCGGTTGGTTAGTTTGAGCCGGGCGAGACTAGGCTATTGGGAACAGACTTGGTTCAGGATGAGTTGGGTAAGGGGAAGTTGATTCAGGAGCGGCTTCGCACGATGCAGTCTAGGTAGAAGAGTTATACGGTTCGGAAGAGGGGGAAGCTGAGTCCCATGTTCATTGGGCCATTTGAGGTGCTTCAGAGGGTTGGGGAGGTGGCTTATAGGCTTTCGATGCCTCCCAGTGTATCAGGTATTCATCCGGTATTCCATGTTTCGATGCTCTGGAAGTATGTTGGTGACCTGTCTCATGTTTTGGACTTCAACACGGTTCAGCTCGAGGGTGATATGTCATATGAGGTAGAGCTAGTGGCTATTTTGGGTCGACAGGTCAGGAAGCTGAGGTCAAAGGATATAGTTTCAGTGAAGGTTCAGTGGAGAGGGCAACCGGTGGAGGATTCCACCTGGGAGACTGAGCGGGAGATGCGGGACAAATATCCTCACTTATTCGAGACTCCAGGTATGTTTCTAGACCCGTTTGAGGATGAACGTTTGTTTAAGAGGGGGAGGATTTAACGACCCGTTCGGTCGTTCCGTGAGATTTACCCCGTTTCCCCCATTTCTGAATTTTTCATATATTTCTAGCCTGTTTTTGTTGTGTTGGGTCAGTTGGTTTGGGTCCGGAATGGTCATGGTGAGAATTGAGGCATTTAGTCTCCTAAAGTAGCTTAAAAGTTGCGAAAGTCAACTGAGCGTTGACTTATTGGTGAACAACCTCAGAATGCATATTTTATGGCTCGGATAGCTTCATTAGGTGATTTGGGACTTAGGAGCGTGTTCGGAATGAAGTTTTGAGGTCTGGTGTAGAACTAGTCGGCAGTGGAAAATAGGAAATCAGGGTCGGAATGGGATTCCAGAAGTTGGAGCAGGTCCATAATGTCATTTTGGGTATGTGTGCAAAATTTTAGGTCAATCGGAGGTGTTTCGGTTTGTTTTTGCGTAGTTGGCGAATTTTGAAATTTCAAAGTTCATAGGCTTGAATTTGATGTAATTTTGGGGTTTTCATGTTTTTTAGGTGTTTCGAAGGCTCGACTAAGTTGGAATAATCCTATGGGGTGTGGATATATGTTTTGTTGGGACTCCGAGGGGCTCAGGATTGATTTCGGATGGTTGGCGGAGTCTTGAACTTGGAAAATTGCAGCAAATGGCTGGTGCTGTAAGTTTCTGGTGTTGGCCGCACCTGCGGAATGGTAGCCGCAGGTGCGATGTCGCAGGTGAGAAAGGACGTGCGCATGTGCGAAAGGAGGCTAGGTAGGGGAAATCTGCAGGTCCAAAGAGATGGTCGCACCTGCGAAGACGCAGGTGCTAGAATTGATCCGCTAGTGGGATTGCGCAGGTGCGCACCTGGAACCGCAGGTGCGGAATTTCTGGGCAAAACAGTATAAAAGAGGCCTCCGTGAAATTTTATTTATTTCAACATTGTTGCATTCATTTGGAGCTCTTTTGAAGGCAAATTGAAGATAAAATTTGTGGGTCTTTAGTGGAGGTTAGTTCCTGGATTATTAAAGTCGTTTCTATGCTATTTTGTTCGCATTAGGCTTGTAAATTGAAGGATTAAAGTAGGTAAAGGTTGGGAAGAATGGGTGGAGAATTTGAAAATCCTTTTGGCAATTTGGGTAGGAAATTGTGGTCCGATTGAGATGTTTTTGGTATGTGTACAATCGTGGGAGGACGAGATTTCTAGTGATGTAAAGTTTATCGAATTCCGAGACGTGGGCCCGAGGCTCGGGTTTGGCCAAATTTTGAGATTCTTGTATGATTTGATAGTTTTCGATTGGATTGTGTTCCTTTAGTATACATTAATGATGTTAAACTGGTTTTGGCTAGATTCGGAGCAATCGAGAGCAAATTTGAGGGGCAAGAGCATAGCGGACTAGTGTTGTGGCCTGGTAGAAGTAAGTAATGGTTATAAATCTTGTCCTGAGGGTATGGAACCCCGGACTACATATTTCTCACTGATTTTAGAATGGTTCACATGTCGGATGACAAGTATGTGGCGTGCATTGATTTTTAGATTGGACCAGGTCCTCTCCGCGATAACTAATGAGTTGCATATTTTACTCAAAACATTATGTTAAATTATGTTCTAAAGATTGTTGAAATATTTGGGCTATAAGCCGTGTTTGGGGCCTCGTGCCGATCTGTTTAGACCCCTTGGGGGCTTTTTACTGCTATTTTCCTCACTATTTATTGATGATTTCACTCAGTCACATTGTGCTTTCTATGTTCGAAACTCAGCCTGATTTACACTACGTGAGATTTAAAAATTATATTTTGGGTCGAGTGCCCTGTTTTACTAATTAGCCGGAGGGTCTTTTTGAGAGGTTTGGCTGAGTGAGGCCGAGGGCCTGATTGTGAGGATATGATATGCCACGAGGTGGCTTAGTTAGCGCTTGGGCTGAAGGAGCCCCTCCGGAGTCTGCACACACCTCCAGTGAGCTCACTGAGTGCCGAGTGACTGTGAGGTGCTGGGTGAATGATTACGAGTGATGGTGAGTTATGCCCGATGGGTGATTTTGAGTGATTGTGAGGCATGCCCAAGGGGCTGATTATAATACATGTTTTGTCCGAGGGGCTATTTATGATTTTACTACTTTCACTCTGAACTTATGAAATATGTGCCCGGGGCCCCTCTATATGATTCATTTCATTTTCATACTAAATATTTCGGTTGAAGTTGTTAAAAATATACATTTTTCAAAGGACTTTTCTGAGGTTGGTTTTAAGGCATGACGATTTCATATATCTATGGTTATAGTGCTGCAAAGTAAGGTTGTGCATATTTTGAATTGATGACACTGATTTTTATGCGTTTCCTTGCCACTAGACTTGATTTATTTTCATTACTACTGAGTTGGCGTACTCATATTATTCCCTGTACCCCTGTGTGCAGATTCATGTGCAGATACCGAGCATTAGCTATCTTTTCCGTGCGGAGCTAGAGTGCGGGATATAGAGGTAGCTGTTCAGCATCCGCATCATCTCTGTTTTCCCTTCTGTTGTATCTAGCTTTTTATTCGGAGGTTTTGTATTATAATAGTATATCTTTGGCTTATTTTTCTTAGATGCTCATGACATGTTGTCTCCGGGTTTTGGGGTTCGTGGCATCGTTTATTGGCCTAATGTATTTAGTAAAATCTGTATATTTTATGAAATGCTTGAAATTGGATTGGGATTTTGAAAGAAATTGTAAACATGTGGTTATTGTCTAGCCTAGTTCCACGATAGTCGCCATCACGGTCGGTTTAGGTTTTGAGGACGTGACAGTTTGGTATCAGAGCCTTGGTTACATAGGACTCAACGGTCATGAGGGGGTTTAGTAGAGTCTTTTGGATTGGTACAGAGAAGTTTGCACTTATCTACGAGAGGCTGTCGAACTTTTAGGAAACTTTTCTATCTTTCTTGAACTCTTTCATGCTAATCTGTTGATTTTTGAAATCAGAATTTACATGTTCATTCTCTCACAGATGGTGAGGACATGCCATACCGATCAGAGTGACCAGACATCAGCTAGACCAGCGAGAGGTCGAGGCCATGGTCGAGGACACGGTAGAGGTAGGGGGCCAGCTTGCGCAGTAGCCGGGACAGTACCACAGGATCCCCCTATCGATCAGGATCAGGTTCCCGCCGATGGTGTTCCAGCAGGACAGGCTCAGGCACCGGCAGTGCTTATGGTTCTTCCTGGTCTCCAGGAGACCCTGTCTCAGATATTGACAGTGTGCACCAGTTTGGCTCAGGCAGTCGCCATGTCTTCTACGGACACCACAACTCAGGCCAGGGGAGGCAATCAAAGTCCAGCTGCCCGTGCACCTGAGAAGGCTGCACGGGGTATTCAGGCACTGCGAGCAGCCCCAGCTCAGCCAGTTGCTCCGGTCCAAGAATACGTGGTCCCTGCTATGCCTGAGGACGAGCAGTGCAGTTTGGAAAGGTTCAGCAGACTTTATCCTCCGACTTTCAGCGGTACAGAGGGTGAGGATGCCCAGGGGTTTCTAGAGAATTGCTAGAGGATACTACTTACTGCAGGTATTTTGGAGACCAGTGGGGTCTCATTTGTTAAATTTCAGTTTGCGGGTGCTGCCTTTACTTGGTGGGAGTCATTTCGAGAGGCGTAGGACGGTTGGTTCAACACCTCTCACCTGACAGCAGTTCTCCACGATATTTTTGGAGAAGTATGTTCCTCAGTCCCACAGAGAGGAGCAGCGCAGGCAGTTTAGGCAGCTGCACCAGGGAGAGTTATTAGTTACTCAGTACGAGATGAGGTTTTCCGAGTTGTCTAGGCATGCTTCTGAGGTTGTCCCTACTGATAGAGAGAGGGTGAGAAGGTTTGTAGATTGTCTTTCTTATCAGCTCCGACTATTTATGACTCGAGAGAGAGTATCGGGTGCTTCATTCGAGCAGGTTGTTGACATAGCTCAAGATATTATGTCCGTTCGCTGCCAGGAGCGGGAGGAGAGGGAGGTCAAGAGGCCTCGTGGTTCGGGCAGTTCTAGTGGTGCTCCTTTCAGGGGGCAGATGCAGCAGGGTAGGGGCCGTTCATTCAGGCCTCCTCAATCAGCTCGCCCAGCATATAGTGGTGCATCTTCGGGACATGGTCCCCATGGTTCTCAGTCATGACGTACTACATTTGGTGCCCCCCAGCTCATAGTGCAGCTCGAGCACCCCCAATTCGGAGTTCTTTTATGCATGAGTCTTCCAGTGGCTAGGGGTTTCAATCAGTCCCCGCCTCCAGCTCCAGGGAGTTGTTTTGAGTGTGGAGAGTTTGGGCACGTGTGGAGGCAGTGTCCCCGCCGTCCCAGTGGTTCTTCTCAGTAGAGGGGCCAACCCTCGACTTCAGCTCCAGTCACTTCACCACCCGCCCATGCAGCCAGAAGTGGTAGTCAGTCAGCCAAGAGGCCGCCCTACAGGGGGAGGTCGAGTAGGGGGAGGTCAGGCTCGCATTTATGCATTTCCAGCCAGGCCAGATGCTATGGCTTCAGATGCCGTGATCGTAGGTATTGTCTCAGTCTGTTGATAGGGATATTGCTTTTTGTTCAGCCTATTTCTATTCCACCTTATCGTATGGCACTGGTGGAGCTAAAGGAATTGAAGAATCAGCTTCAGGAACTCCTGGAAGGGGTTCATTCGGCCTAATGTGTCACCTTGGGGTGCACCGGTATTGTTCATGAAGAAGAAGGATGGGTCCATGCGTATGTGTATTGGTTATCGGCAGCTGAACAGAGTTACAGTGAAGAACTAGTATCCCTTGCCCCGCATTGATGATTTGTTTGACCAGCTTCAGGGAGCCAGAGTGTTTTCCAAGATTGACTTGAGATCTAGGTATCATCAGTTGAAGATTCGGGATTCTGACATTCCGAAGACTGCTTTCAGGACCAGATATGGTCATTATGAGTTCTTGGTTATGTCATTTGGGCTGACCAATGCCCCAACTGCGTTCATGCAATTGATGAACAATGTGTTTCAGCCTTACCTTGATTCTTTTGTCACTGTGTTCATTGATGACATCCTGGTTTATTCTCGTAGCCAGGAAGAGCATGCTCAGCATTTGAGAGTTGTGTTATAGAGGTTGAGGGAGGAGAAACTTTATGCGAAATTCACCAAGTGTGAGTTTTGGCTTGGTTCGGTAGCTTTCTTGCGGCACGTGGTGTCTAGTGAGGGTATTCAGATTGAGTCGAAGAAGATAGAGACCGTCCTCAGCTACAGAGATTAGGAGTTTCCCTTCTTTGGCGGGATATTACCGCCGCTTTGTGGAGGGATTCTCTTCTATTGCTTCGCCTTTGACCAAATTGACCCAAAAGGGTGCTCCATTCAGATTGTCGGATAAGTGTGAGGAGAGCTTTCAGAAGCTCAAGTCAGCATTAACTACAACTCCGGTACTAGTTTTGCCTACTGGTTCGGGTTCTTACATAGTCTATTGTGATGCTTCTAGAGTGGGTTTGAGAGCGGTATTGATGCAGGACGGTAGGGTGATTGCCTACGCGTCTAGACAGTTGAAGGTGCACGAGAAGAATTATCCAGTGCACGATCTTGAGTTAGCTTCCGTTGTTCATGCCTTGAAGATTTGGTGGAAGTTGGTTTGAGAGCAGTATTGATGCAGGACGGTAGGTTGATTGCCTACGCGTCTAGACAGTTGAAGGCGAGAAAAATTATCCAGTGCACGATCTTGAGTTAGCTGCCGTTTTTCATGCCTTGAAGATTTGGCGGCATTATTTGTATGGAGTGCGGTGTGAGATTTTCACTCGTCATCGTAGTTTTCAATATCTGCTGAGGCAGAAGGACTTGAATTTGCGTCAGAGGAGATGGTTAGAGCTTCTAAAGGATTATGACCTCACTATCTTATATCATCCGGGGAAGGCCAATGTATTGGCTGATGCCCTGAGTCGCAGAGCAGAGAGTTTGGGGAGTCTAGCCTACCTTCCAGTAGCGGAGCAACTATTAGCCCTTGATGTCCAGGCCTTAGCGGGTCCGTTGGTGAGATTAGATCTACCAGAGCCCCAGCGGGTGTTGGCTTATGTAGCCTCCAGGTCTTCTCTTTACGATCAGATTAGAGCACGCCAGTATGATGATCCACATTTGCTTGTTCTTCAGGACAGGGTCCGTCGCGGTGATGCCAGGGATGTGGTTATTGGTGATGATGGGGCCATGAGGATGCAGTGACTGATTTGCATGCCCAATGTATATGGGCTTCGAGATTTGATTCTAGCTGAGGCCCATAGTTCGCGGTATTCCATCTATCCGGGCGCCGCAAAGATGTATTAGGATTTGAGGCAGCATTATTGGTGGAGGTGGATGAAGAAAGATATTTTTGAGTTTGTGGCTCGGTGTCTCAACTTCCAGCAGGTCAAGTATGAGCACCAGAGACCAGGTGGATTGCTTCAGAGGCTTGATATTCCGGAGTGGAAGTGGGAGCAGATCACCATGGACTTCGTAGTTGGACTCACACGGAATTCGAGGTAGTTTGATTCTATATGGGTTATTGTGGATCGGCTGACCAAGTCCGCAAACTTCATTCCTTTTCGTACTACTTATTCTTCGGAGAGGTTAGCTGAGATTTATATCAGGGAGATTTTCTGATTGCATGGGGTTCCAGTTTCTATCATTTCCGACAGAAGCACTTAGTTCACATCTCAGTTTTGGAGAGCCGTACGGAGAGAGTTGGGTACTCAGGTTGAGTTGAGCACAGTGTTTCATCCTTAGACCGACGGCCAGTCGGTGCATACCATTCAGATTTTGGAAGATATGTTGCGTGCTTGTGTGATTGACTTTGGTGGTTCATGGGACCACTTTCTGCCACTGGTGGAGTTTGCATATAATAAAAGCTATCAATCGAGTATCCAGATGGCTCCGTATGAGGCTTTATATGGTAGGAGGTGTAGATCTCCGGTTGTTTGGTTTTATCTGGGCGAGGCTAGGCTATTGGGAACAGACTTGGTTCATGATGAGTTGGGTAAGGCCAAGTTGATTCAAGATCAGCTTCTCACGACACACTCTAGGCAGAAAAGTTATGCGGACCGGAAGGTCCGAGATGTGTCTTTCATGGTTGGAGATAAGGTGTTGCTGAAGGTGTCGCCCTGAAGGGTGTCATGAGATTCGGGAAGAGGGGGAAGCTGAGTCCCAGGTTCATTGGGCCATTTGAGGTGCTTCAGAGGGTTTGGGAGGTGGCTTATAGGCTTGCTATGCCTCCCTATCTATCGAGTATTCATCCGGTATTCCATGTTTCGATGCTCCGGAAGTATGTTGGTGACTCGTCTTATGTTTTGGACTTCAGCACGGTTCAACTCAAGGGTGATATGTCATATGAGGTAGAGCCAGAGGCTATTTTGGGTCGACAAGTCAGGAAGCTGAGGTCTAAGGATATAGTTTTAGTGAAGGTTCAGTGGAGAGGGTAGCCGGTGGGGGATGCCACCTGGGAGACCGAGCGGGAGATGCGAGATAGATATCCTCACTTATTCGAGACTCCAGATATGTTTCTAGACCCGTTCGAAGACGAACGTTTGTTTAAGAGGGGGAAGATGTAACGACCCGGCCGGTCGTTCCATGAGATTTACCCCATTTCTCCCATTTCTGCATTTGTCACATATTGTTAGCCTGTTTTTGCTGTGTTGGGTCAGTTGGTTTCGGTCCGGAATGGTCATGGTGAGAATTGAGGCATTTAGTCTCCTAAAGTAGCCTAAAAGTTGAGAAAGTCAACTGAGAGTTGACTTATTGGTGAGCGACTTTGGGATACAGATTTTATGGTTCGGATAGCTTCGTTAGGTGATTTAGGACTTAGGAGTGTGTTCGAAATGATGTTTAGAGGTCCGGTGTAGAATTAGGCTTGAATGGGCGAAAGTTAGTTTTTGGCGATTTCCGGTCGGCAGTGGAAAGAGGCTATCGGGGTCGGAATGGGATTCCGGAAGTTGGAGCAGGTCCGTAATGTCATTTTGGGTATGTTTGAAAAATTTTAGGTCAATCGGAGGTGTTTCGGTTGGTTTTGGCGTAGTTGGTGAAATTTGGAAGTTTCAAAGTTCATAGGCTTGAATTTGATTTAATCAACGGAAAGGAACACCTTCTTCCAAAATATTTTAATAACTTTAAATTTCTGTCATTTCAATTGACAACTTAAAATCCCAGGCCAGTAATCAGGTAAAAATGATAGCAACTACGCAATAAATATCATGCGCAAGCAATGCCGAGGGTCGAACGACATGGACCAACAATAATAAACTGCGCACTGCCAAAGGGTCAAATGGCTCGAACCATAGATGCAACTATATGCCCTGCTCGTGAATTGATCATGCGACGTGGTGATACATACAAATAATAAGGCTAACCTGCTCGCGAGTCATACCTGCTACTCAGGTGCTCATATGTACACATACCCACATAATAAATCCTTATTTTTATCAAGAAACAGTTTTTCTCAGGAAAGTGGTAAAAATCCTTCTTAAAGGAACATGAAATATAGTTTTTAAATCTTTGTTTTGAAACCCATTTGTCGAGTTTAATGATATTCTATAATATAACCCTACCAGGTATACAATTATCCACGGAGGAATCAATTCTCTTTCTAGATGATTAACAAAATGGACTCTAGTCTTCTTTTAGATATTCAATTACGATTTCGATTATATTAGCAGTTTAATATTACAGGAAGGATTACACGTACAACACATAAGGCATGCTAGTGGGTCCTAGACTACCCGGACAGGGTTTAATAGTAGCTACGCACGGACTCCCGTCACCTCGTGTATACGTTGGCCCCCGAAGATAATAACATATACTTAATTAATGCACCTAGGGGGACAATTCCCCCTCACAAAGTTAGAAAGGAGACTTACCTCTCTCCGAGATTCCATAACCGGCCTCCAAGCCCTTCTGATGACTCCAAAAGGACGCACAACGCCCCAAAACTATCCAAACAACGACAACCCAGTGAAAATATACTCTAATATTTGCAACGATTCCAAATTATGTAATTTCCCAACCTCGCTTAGTGAAATGACAAAAATGCCCTCGGTCCCACGTGCCCGGAATCCGAAATTTCTCGAAGATATATTCTACCCATAGCCGTACTAACTCAAATATACAATTTACTCAAGTATTCATGCTCAATTCGTGGCTAAAAACCAAATTTCCATTTCTAGGTCTTTCCTCAAAAATCCCAATTCTCCTACTAATTTCCATGTCTAGTCCATGCATATAATCTTGTATTTAACTTAGAAGCATGAAGGAGTTACTTACCTTGACGTTGCATGAAGAAATCCTCTCTTTGAAGCCTCCCAAGATCATCCAAACCAAGAGTAAAATGAAGAAATGGAAAACAAATTCTCGGTTTTAAAACATCCTGCCCAGGCCATTTTTCACACATGCATAACTTAATCACATCAAAGGAACTGATCACTACCGTAAATGTGCAATTTCAACCATGGATAATCAATCTATTTTCTTTTAATCATCTTTAATTGCTTCAGGAATAATAGCAATTTCCTTCAACTCATAGTATACTTGACCCTCACTCACTACGAGTGACCTTGATTCACGAGACTATGCCGCCTAAATCCCGCAACCCGTCTCATACCCTCCTGATAATCTTTCTACAATCCGAAGTTTATTTCTCTCACTCCAATACTATCCTGCACACTGAAACATATCCTAGAACATTCCAGCCATCTTCCTTTTTCTCAGAAATTACTCTGCAAAAGCTCGATTCTCGATCATACTACTGCCTGAAACCCTTAAACGCCGCATTCTTGACTTTTGAACTCACGAGGACCTCTATTAAGAGTCACCTACTCTGACTGGTCCCGAATACGATCAACTCCAAGGCTCTCCTAGCACATGAACACCCCTTTCAATGAAACACGTGACCGAGTCACTATCCTTACAATTCTCCCATGCCTTAAGCATAAATTCTAAATCTTCCAAAGCCTAACGCTGGTCTGATAGGGCCAACTCTTTCATACATTCAACAAATCCCATGCATAATCACCATTTTACTCCTTTCCCTTAGCTGAAATGACTTGCTAACACGCCGACAATCCGCAACCCTATGAGAAGACAACCCTACAACCCAACTTCAGATGGTGGGACTCCCCCACTTAGCCCGAAGCTACTCCTTTCACCGCTCTAGTCCCTCCCGAGATCCTTTTTCCTTCGATAACGCGATCTAGCTCAACCAATCCGTCCAATTCTTCCAAATCGTCTTGCTAGCCCTCCCTAAATACTAAAATTCTCTAGCATCATTCACACATTCTGCCTCCTACCGAATAGCCACTAGAACCCCTCACAGAGACCAGCCAACCATGCCACCACTAACCCGTTCACAGGAGATAACCCACCTGTGGAGATCACCCGCGGAAACCTTCCAATAACGCTGAAAGGCACGCTCTCTGCGACTTCAATACCCCATCCTACACCCTGCTTCATTTACTAACTTTACTAGTTTGTCCACTCCTCATGGACATCCATTAAATGCGCGATAATATCTTCAAATTCTAAGCTATGCTACCGCTCCCCTACTTTGCGACTGCTCGACTTCCGCTTCTTACACCTGGCCTCCTAGAAATGGAACCACCTCCTAGCGTCACTTCAGGATCATTCTCTGTAGCTCTCAAATTAGCAGGTCACCACGACTTCAGGCTCTCCGAAGATCATCTTTATCTAGATGCCTTCATTATCAACACTTATCTGGTACTGAACCACCGCACCTCACGGTCTCTTCCAACCGCATTCTTTAATACTTCTTCTCAATACTCTGACCCCACGCAACCGAAGAACCCATAGCACCGAATAACTTAACACATTCCATTCGATAAAATAACGACGATGACACGTCACAAGCGAGTACTCTACCTTACTTGAAGACACCCAGTCTTACTACTTTATCAACCCCAACCAGACCATTCATAACCTGAATGCCTTTCCTCTGCTGGAACTAAAATACCGAAATCTCGAAATCACACTCTGAGAAGACCTCCCTTCGAACCATTCATCAACTGCAACATACGGGCAATCATTCTATCATCATATCGACATCACACAATAACCAATCACGCCTGAGCATAGCCTTAACGCTCTCAGAAACATAACTACTGAGCTGAAACAACATATTACTCTCTTGCAGGGCCATAACAACAGCCCCCACCCAATTACACATGGAAACATCTCGAATTACATCCGTAGCACCATTTCAATTTCCTCAAATTTCCTGATTCATAGCGAGCACTTCGCGACGCGTAAGATTGAGTAGGAATGAACATAGGAATAAGTTGCAAAGGAATCAAATCACACGATGAGGAATCAAGAAGGGAAGTACTCTTAACAGCCCTGTAGCCTCTCGAAGATAAGAACAGACGTCTCCGTACCGATTCGCAAGTCTCTACTAGACTTGCTCATGACTCGTGAGACCTAAGGGAACCTACATCTCTGATACCATGTTGTCACGACCCAAAATCCATAAGGTCGTAGTGGCACCAGACATCATTGTCAGGCAAGCCAATCATTAATTAATTGAAATAAATTTTCGGTTTTAACAGTTATGAAAAACATTCCCTTTCACTTTATTACATATTAACTAAATAAAATCTGTCAAGTAAAATAAAAGTTTAAAATATTACACTTTAGCAAATATATCCCAACAAATCCTTGAACCCGGTGTCACAATTACATGAGCTATTTCTAAGAATTTATACAATCATCCCTAAGCATGTCTGAAATACAAATTGGACTAGGAAATTTAAAATTAAAACAAATACCGAACGAGGGAGACTCTGTCAGCTGCGGATCGCCTCCGGATGATGCAGCTCGCCTAAGTCTCCGAATCCTCCACATTACTATGAAAGTACCTGTGCAATAAAAATGCACAGCAAGTTTAGCATGAGTACAAAAACAATGTGTACTAAGTAATTCACCCGCCTAACCTCAGAGAGGTAGTGACGAGAGGTCAAATTAGACACTTGCTAAAGGTCAATTTGGAATATTCAAGTATGACACTAAGCATGATTATCATAGGCAATTAATTAAGATCAGGAATAAATATTATCAACTCCATTCACATTTAACACTTTATATCTTCGTCATATTAATAATGATTAATCAACATGGGTGATTTAATCAAATAACAATTAATCAACGGAAAGGAACACCTTCTTCCAAAATCTTTTAATAACTTTAAATTTCTGTCATTTCAATTGACAACTTAAAATCCCAGGCCAGTAATCACGCAAAAATGATAGCAACTACACAATAAATATTATGCGCAAGCAATGCCGAGGGTCGAACGACGCGGACCAACAATAATAAATTGTGCACTGCCAAAGGGTCAAACGGCTCGAACCATAGATGCAACTATATGCCCCGCTCGTGAATTGATCATGCGACGCGGTGATACATACAAATAATAAGGCTATCCTGCTCGAGAATCATACCTGCGACTCAGGTGCTCATATGTACACATATCCACATAATAAATCCTTATTTTATCAAGAAGCAGCTTTTCTCAGGAAAGTGGTAAAAATCCTTCTTAAAGGAACATGAAATATAGTTTTTAAATCTTTGTTTTGAAACTCATTTATCAAGTTTAATTATATTTCATAATATAACCCTACCAGGTATACAATTATCCACGGAGGAATAAATTCTCTTTCTAGATGATTAACAAAATGGACTCTAGTCTTCTTTTAGATATTCAATTACGATTTCGATTATATTAGCAGTTTAATATTACGGGCAGGATTACAGGTACAACACATAAGGCATGCTAGTGGGTCCTAGACTACCCGGACATGGCATAATAGTAGCTACGCACGGACTCCCGTCACCTCGTGCGTACGTAGCCCCCGAAGATAATAGCATATACTTAATTAATTCACCTAAGGGGACAATTCCCCCTCACAAAGTTAGAAAGGAGACTTACCTCGCTCCGAGATTCCATAACCGGCCTCCAAGCCCTTCTGATGACTCCAAACGGACACACAACGCCCCAAAACTATGCACACAACGACAACCCAATGAAAATATACTCTAATATTTGCAACAATTCCAAATTATATATTTCCCAACCCCGCTTAGTGAAATGACCAAAATTCCCTCAGGCCCACGTTCCCGGAATCCGAAATTTCTCGAAGATATATTATACTCGTAGCCTTACTAACTCAAATATATAATTTACTCAAGTATTCATTCTCAATTCGTGGCTAAAAATCAAATTTCCATTTCTAGGTCTTTCCTCAAAAATCCCAATTCTCCTACTAATTTCCATATATAATTCATGCATATAATCTTGTATTTAACTTAGAAGCATGAAGGAGTTACTTACCTTGACGTTGCATGAAGAAATCCTCTCTTTGAAGCCTCCCAAGATCGTCCAACCCAAGAGTAAAATGAAGAAATGGCCAAAAAATTCTCGATTTTAAAACATTCTGCCCAGGCCATTTTTCGCACCTGCGATCCCGCAGGTGCGACCAAACCTTGGCACCTGCGGCTTTCCTCAACTTAAGCCAACCTCGCATCTGCGCCCCATAACCTGCATCTGCGACCTTGCAAGTGCGGAAATACCATCACACCTGCGCTCCCAGCTAGACCATCAATCCTTCGCACATGCGGTGTCATAGCCGCACCTGCGGCCAAATCATCACAGGTGCGATTACACCAGATGACAGTAAATTCCAGCCTTCTTCAAACTCTCAAATTGATCCTTTAACCACCCGGAATCCACCCGAGGCCCCCCAGGACCTCGTTCAATTATACCAACATGTTCCAAAATATAGTGCGGACTTGCTCGAGGCCTCAAATCACATCAAACAACATCGAAACCACGAATCGTACCCAAATCCCTACTTTATGAACTTATAAATTCCCAACTTCTACATTCGATGCAGAAACCTATCAAATCACGTCCGATTGACCCCAAATTTTGCGCACAAGTCATTTGACATTATTGACCCGCTCCAACTTCCGGAATCGCATTCCGATCTCAATATCAAAACTTCCACTTCCGGTCGGATTTCTCAAAAACCTTCAAAATTCTATCTTTAGCCAAATGACTCCATAATGATGCACGGACATCCAAATTCACTACCGACCGCGCTCCCAATTCCAGAATCACCATACGATGTTATTCCCAGACTCGGAATCCCAAACGGACATCAACAACACTGAAATGCACTTCAAGCCCAAATCCATGAAATTCTTCTAAAATGCTAACTTCCATAATATATGCCGAAACGCTCCCGGGTTACCAAAAACGCGATCCGGACATACGCCCAAGTCCAAAATCATCATACAAACCTGCAGGAACCCTCAGATCCTGATTTTGAGGTCGTTTACTCAAAATTCCAATCTTAGTTGATTCTTCCAGCTTAAGGCTTCTGAAATGAGAATTTTCTTTCCAAATCAACTCTAAACTTTTCGAAATTCAATTTCGACCACACCTACAAGCCCTAATACCTAAAATGGAGCTGCTCACGACTTCAAACCGCTAAACGACGCGCTAGAGCTCAAAACGACTGGTCAGGTCGTAACAGTGACCATGGTGGTGGTGAAGTCTGAGTAACAACCTGGGGTTCACACAACTTAAACCCTTACTAATAGTTGTGAGCATGTGATTTTTCACCTACTAAATACTCCTACGAAATTCGATAAATAAATAAATTTCGTAGATTTTTGTTGAATTTCAGTGTTGTTTGCATTGCATGGGCATAGTTCATCTTTTATAAATTTATAAAATGATAAATAACAACAAAAACTTTTAATAACTTTCACTATTTGACATAATTGGGGTTTTGATAATTAGTTGCATAATTTAATCATTTTTTCTAAGAAAATTGCGAAATTTGTTCTGTAAATAATTGTGGGTATTAAACTAATTAGCTCATTAATTCACACATAATTTGATGAAACTAGTTTAAGACTAATTAGTAAATTGTTAGAATTTATTTAGGTGATTAATTAACCTAAGTATTTTTTTTAAAAAAGGGAACAAAATCGGATCTGGGCCAAAATTACCCAAGCCCAAACCCTTCTCTATACACTTAACACCCCAGCCCAAATCCCATACCCATCCGGCCCCCTACACTACCCAAACGACCCTGTTTCGCCCTAAAGCCATCCCAACCGTTGATCAAAACAAATCAAACAGTTGGGAACTCCCAAACACTAAACTATATATATATGTCCAAACGCACCCCCCACCCTCATTTCACCAGTAAGTCTAACCCCCTCAAACCCTAGCCACCTCACCCTTCTCTCTTCTCTCTAAAGCCCCAAACCTTAGCCGCCATCCTATGCCGACCCGAAATCGCCTCCGGCGGCAGAGCTTCTCCATTAGAACCCAAAATTATACCAGATTATCCCCATGACCTCCTCAACCACCTCCCACTATCAATTTCACCAAAAACCCATTCAATCTCACCCAATTTCAAATCTGAAAACCCGAAACCCTAACCTTTCTTGTATAAGATGACTCGAAGACTTTTAATGGCTCTAACCTACACGGATCGATAGCTCTCAACGAGGGCTATTGATTTCCGTGGGGTTGAGTCATTTTCAAACCCCGCCAGAATCCGTCAAACACCCCACTGGCTAGGTTTTTTGTTTAGGTTAATTTGTTCTTGTCAAATAATAGCTAGGTTTTTTTGATAATCATACCTTCTTAGTATAATTTAATATAGGTTAATTAATATAGGTTAATCAGTTATTTTGTTTTAGGTGTCAGATTGTTTTGGTATTATTATTTTCTCTCCTAAATATGATTGTCCACTTTTGATTAATCACTCCCTTATCTGCTTTAATTGTTTAGTCATTAGGGTAGTCGATTAATCGATTAAGGTATTTATTAATTAGGTGATGAAGAGGTAATTGTACTCGACTAATTAAGTGTACCTTGAAACTAAAATAATTAAAAATATAATCTGAGAACCTAAATTAACTGACTTAAGCTAATTATCTAACCTAGGTAGGCGTCTAATTTCATTAAAGGATTAATTTCTTCATATGATTAACTAAGTTAGAATTAGCCAACACTTAAAATTAACCTAATTCCTATACAAGTCTGAAAAATTAGTTTAAAATAAACTAATTAGGAATTAAGCACCCTCAATTAGCTAAGTCCTAATTCCTAGTTAAGATAATCAATTAGGATTAATTAACCAAAGCAAATTGTAAGATCAATTAACCTAAGTCTAAGGACATTGAACTAATTAATATAAGTTAATCAATGACTAATCAACTCTAGGAACTTAATCAATTAACCTTTAACTAGTTTAACTCAACCCTAGTTAAGAACAACTAATAGTTGACTAAAGAACATAACTAGGGTTAACTAACCAAAGTTCAAGTAATAACCCAAGTGAGTTTAACCCTGATTACCCAATGGTAAATTCAGGGACTCCAAGGGGTACATTAGGTAATGAAGACTTAGGAAATCAAAATTTTAAGGGTAAAAGAGTCTTTTAATAGGTAAGAATGTTCTAGAATAGGGGCAGCTGTCCCGAAGATAAGATTGACAGCTGCCCTATGTACTATTTTCAGCCTTTTGGATTGGGAATATTCCATAAGATACCCCATTCCTAAATATCCTATAAATAGACCCTCCCTTTAGTCTAAAGGAGGAACGTTTTTTGGACAATCTAAAAAGAAAAACACTCTCTTCTAGCTGCTGAAACATTCTGAAAAATACAGAAATATCTTCCATTCGAAAATAAAAGTTTCAAGAAAAAGTATTGTTAAAAAGGAAAATCTGATTTCTTTTTTTTAAACAAGCTCACAAATAAATGGCCTAGTTCAGCTCCTATCTTCTCTCTTTGGATTCTGATTTCTGGAAGTGTTTCTTCAAGCATTCATACTCAAGATTTTTGGTTTAATTCTTGCTAGGCTGCTTGGGTTTTTCCTTGGTTTTTTCTATTTTTGCTGCTGTTGAACCCTCTTTCTTCTTGCTGATTGTGGTCCATACTTGACCTGCTTAGAGTTATTGAATCCAGAACTTGTATTAAATTTGTTAGTTCATGTTGTGTTTTTCTTCAAGATTGTATGAATCTGAATCTCCTTCTCCTTCATTCTTGATATAAAACTGAAGCAAGGTTACTATTATCCGAATGTATGTATGCAACTCCTGGAATCAGCTTGGTTATTTGCTAAATTTCTGTTAATACATTTAGTATTTCGTAGTTAGATGTTAATTTCATATGTGTTTAGCATGTTAGAGTAATTCGCACTAGGGTAGATGAGTTTGATTCCTTAATAATCAAACTCACCCCATGATGAGTGCACAAATGTTAGTATATTGGCTGAAGTTACCCTTCAAAAGGGGTATAAAGTATGTATTTGAGAAGGGCATTAGAGTGAGAATCCGAACCCTTGATGGTCAGAATTCATGCTCTAAAAATGCCTAGATAAGCAAAGTTCCTATAGAGTTTAGAATGATGTTAGTATTAGCACTTGGGTAGATGAATCTGGCTTTTTAATAGTCAAATTCACCCCTAGGTAGTGCATAAACAGTAGCCTAGGGTGCTGAAAATCATTGTTGGTCCCAAACGCACACGCAAGTATACGTGGTCGTAGTAAGTAATATAATGTTAAATCAAATGTCGAACCCACAGGGACCTGCGTAAACTACTTGCTAAATCACTCTAATTTTTATTTAATCGAGCCAAAACAACATCCAGAAATGTAACTAATTTATACTACGATTCTACGAACTAACTAATTATCAAGTGACAAAAGTATAGTTGTGTGTATTTAGTAGATACAAATATTCCAGGGTTGTGATCAATTCACCACTCGTATTGCATTCTAATTAATTCTCCCTTTCATATAATTCACTCATGGTTGCAAATTAATGGATAATTGCTCTCGTAGCCTTCTCCCGAAGTACTACTAGCCTATTCTCAATAGATTAACGCCTATATTCCTATGAAATTAATCTATTAGAACGCACTAATATTATGATGTTTAATTAAGCACGGTGACTAGGTATATTCCTATCCTAACCACAAATCCGCTCCCCTGGAGGGTTAAGATTGTGCTCTCTTCAATTCTTCTTTAATCGATATACGGCTTTCCCAAGCATAACATAGATGGTATATAGAACCAAATTGCTGGCCAAACAATTAAACAATTAAACGCAGAATTGAAGAAACAACCATATATTGAGTGAACTATAATCAAGGTTAAATTAATGTCGAATAACAATATTCATGGCTAAACCACAACCCGAGGACAATGGGTGTTTAGCCACTCATGCTAGAATCAACAATAACAGAAGCCTTGAATGAATTGTAAATACTAGACAAAGATGAAGAAACTGATAATCCTTTGCTCCCTAATGATCCTGTGTGTATCTTCTCTCCAAAAATGGCATCCTCCCCTCAAAGTTGTGTTTTTGGGTCTATTTATATGTTTGGGACAAACCCTAAACGTGTAGGAGACTTCTATTCATACCTGGAAACACTTAAAACCTTCAAAACTCGGATTGGACCGGACCAGAGACCCAGGCGTTAAGCCCCAAACGCCCAGCTATAGCCTGGGCAGGCCTAGCTTTAAGCTCCGAACGCCCAGCTATAGCCTGGGCAGGCCTGGCTTTAAGCCCCAAACGCTCGGCTATAGCCCGGGTCACTCATTTTCGACTCTTGAGCGTATTTTTGACGTTTATGCGTCTATTTTGCTCGGCTTCCATATCCAATTCACCTACACATGAAATAGACTCCATTATGCACATATGATGTGTATTTTTATCATTAACGCACATAAAATGTAAGGCACATAATGCTTTAAACCATGAATTCTAGCCACACATCAACACCCCACACTTAGACTCTTGCTCGTCCTCGAGCAATGGGACAATCTACTACCCTTCAACACGTACACATTTCACTAACAAGGAGTATTTTACTTTTCAATCACACACATTACCCCTTAACTATGATCGATACCGGCAATCAAGTATGAACATACAAAATTTCACATTCTTTCCCTTCTTTAAACATGCCCAAGTATAATAATTTAATCAATAATACCAATAACCTAATTGCAACCACCCAACCTCAAGATTCAACTTGCAACCACTAAGCCCTCTCAATTCACGCACATACTCAACAAAATAGTTTACAGCATTACCAATTGTTCATAAGATCATGTGCCCTCACCAACAACAAAAGAGTGAATATAACTAGTCCAGACATTCAAATATGCTTTTGAACATATTTTAAGGACATCACACAATTGAACAAATTCCCTCACTCCCACAAAGAATTCATATGCATCCCGTGATCGTACCATAAGCTTGCCCATTGTGTAGATCTCCACTAATTCAACTTAGCCAAATCAGGATCAATTAGGACTTTTAAGGTTGTAATGTAGGCTAAAGGACGGGTAGGATATATTTAGGAATAATGACTAACCCTCCTAAGCACTTTAATACACTACCTTCACAAATCAACACATATTTTTCTCAACCAATTCCCTTGCCATAATTCATATTAAACATAGCCCTTTTTTCAATTAAGCACTTCAATATTTTCACTAGCACAAATTAATAAAAAGTTGGAGGTGTGTATCTTTTTGTACATACTTTTACTATCATTGTTTTTTCTTTCTTTCCTACACACACTCCATACATGAAGATTCAATGGCTCGTGACTTTTGAATACAATTTTTAGTGCACTAACAGGCCTTTCCATGGCTCCAATCAAAAGTTAATCCCCAATATCTCACCTTACTTCTTTTAGCGACTAAATGCCTTAGGAGGAAAAGATGCAAAAATCTCAAATTAAGACCAAAATAGGGGTAAAGCTTGTAATGTAGGTACCAATGAAAAGGTCTAAAGGCTCAAAGGGGATAGCAATGGAAAATGTAATTCTTATGTGACAAGCACATCCATGATCAAGCGAGAAAATGCCTACGTCATCTCCTAAACTAGCATAACCTTCAATTTTTGTTCGATTAACACACGGGGCAAGTTCTAGACTACACAAGATAGCATAGAAAATCACTAAACCTCACTCACACATTACACATGACTCAATCACAACTGTTTTATTCAACTCTCAAGTCAAGCAAGCACACAAAATTGAGAAAATTAAGCAATATTACACTATGTAGTATACAAGTCAAGCAACTGAGCTAAGGCGTCACAAAATAGGCTATTTATTTTTATTCATGCATCATATGTCAAACCAAATATAAGGGAAAGCAGAATGTATGTCATAACCTAATATGCCGACATCAAACATGTCATAGGGTATTTCTCAATTACTCAGTTTCTTCCTAACTACTCTAAAAACAAAAATAAACACCCGCAAGTTACACCCTTGGAAAAGAACCGGTGCCCAAAGAAAAACCAAGGGATACTACCTAACTATCCTACATAAAAAAAATTTAAAAATCTTTTTGGTGTTTGTTTTTAAATTGGACTTTATCCCTCAAGAAAATTGTCCAACAGATCCATCGTTGGGAAAAGTCCGAGATTTTTCTAAAGAAAGTATAATTTTATACAATTACACCTCATAAAGTAGTTTCCCCACCCCACACTTATGTTATGCATAGTCGTCGATGCATGATCACAAAGAAAAACATTAAAACAAGGGTGATAAATACTCCCTGAGACCCTCTTGGGTCTAGCTCAGACATGATTTTCAATCTTTAGAGTCGGGATGACCCCACATTTAAGCTCAAACATACCCCTCAGCTTCAACTTTTGGGTATTCTGACTTCCCCTACTCTACAAAATAAAAACAACACAAACTCGACGCTAAAAAAAATAAAAACAGAATAGATATATAGGATGGGTTGCCTCCCAACAAGCGCCTTATTTAACGTCGTGGCATGACTCTGCTACTCTGCTCAGGCTAGGCGCTTTCTCTTCTTCTTTCTCCCACGAAGCCTAGCCTTTTTGCATGCTCTTAACAAGTCTCCTTTTTCATCTCTGGTTCTTTTATCAATTATCTTTACACCCTCAGTTTGCAACACCACCTCCTCTGGATCGGTGCCATTCACATAAGGACTCTGCTCTATCCCCTTCACGTCGACCACAGTAATCATGCACATGTCCTCATAATTCTTTGGGAGTTTAAGTGCCTTGTACACATTAAAGGTGACCTCTTCATCGTCAACTCTCATTTTTAACTTCCCTGACCTCACATCAATAATAGCTCCACCAGTAGCTAAGAATGGTCACCAAAAAATAATGGGCACTTCCTCATCTGCCTCGTAATCAAGCACAATAAAATAAACGGGAAGAATAAACTTTCCCACTCGAACTAGCACATCTTCAATAAGTCCTTCCAGCATAATTAGCGACCTATCTGCTAACTGTAAGGTGATTGTGGTAGGTCTAAGAACCCCCAATCCGAGTTTCTTGAACAAAGAAGATGGCATCAAATTTATACTAGCCCCTAAATCACACAGGGCTCTACCAACTTCTTGTTTTCCAAGAGACAAAGGAATTGCGAAACTCACAGGATCCTTCAACTTAAGAGGAATTTTACTCTGAACTCTGGCACTAAACTCTTCTGTGAGTGCAACTGTTTCGAACTCTGCATGTCTTCATTTTTTTGCCACAATATCTCTGAGATACCTCGCATACTTAGGCACTTCTTGCAACATTTCCACCAAAGGAAAATTCACACTCAATTGGCTCAACATATCTAGGAACTTCTTATACTTAGAATCATCTTTTTGCCTCTGCAATCTTTGTGGAAACGGCGGTGGTGGCCTTGTTTCAATTACTGTCTCGGGTCTTTTATCATCTTTCTCATTCCCCTCAACTGGCTTGGGAACTAATTCTCCTCTAGGATGAGCTATATTCTTCTTTGTTTTTGGAGCTTCTTCTAGTATTCTTCCATTTCTCAAGGTAATTTCATTGACTTGAGCCTTAGGATTAGGCTCAGTATCACTAGGAAGAGCTCATGCTGGTCTAGTATTTTGGGAAGGGGGAAGTTGCCCCAATTGACGTTCCAAGTTTCTTATTATTGCTGCTTGGGCCTGGTGATCATACATTATTTTCTGATTGAAAGCAAGTTGGTCGTTCATCATTCTCTTCATAATCTCCTCAAAGCTAGATGATTGTTCATCCTGAGGTGGTCTATATTGTTGTTGAGGTGCTTGAGGCCGATACTAATTCTGATTGCCTTGATTTCCACCCCAAGAGAAATTTGGATGGTTCCTCTAGTTGGGATTGTACGTGTCCCCATACTGATTTGTTTGGCCTCGATTTACATTACCCACAAAATATACAGACTCTAGTTTTGCTGGGCATAGATTACTCATGTGACCCTCTCCACAAACTTCGCAAAATACCTGAATCTGTTGAACTGGTTGCACTGGCTGGGCCTGTTTCTTGTTAGTGATCAGGTTCATCTGATTGACTTGGTCAGTCAATGTAGAGATCTGAGCTGATAATTATGAGACAACATCTATTTCAAGAACCCCTGGAGACTTCTGAACCACATTTCTCTCCATCTCACCTTGCCAGTCTGGATTGCTTTTGGAGAATTTATTCAGTAATGCAAATATTTCATCATAATTCTTCTCCAACACCTGACCTCCAGCTGCTGCATCTACCACAATTTTTGTTTGCGGATGGAGCCCCTCAATAAAAGTGCGAACTAACACCTCGTTTGTCTGATTGTGATGAGGGCAGTCTCTGAGTAGCCCTTTGAACCTTTCCCATGATGAATATAATGATTCACCTATTTTCTGTCTAAAGAGACTATCTCACTCCTGATCTTTGCAGTCTTTCCTGAAGGGAAGAACCTTTCTAGAAATTTTCTCGCCAAATCGTTCCATGTTGTGATGGAATTAGCTGGTTCTGCCTTCAGCCATCGCTTTGCTTCGCCCAATATAGAGAATGGGAAAAGCGTGAGCTTTATATAATCTGGAGTGACCCCATTAGTGATATAAGTATCACTAATCTCCAATAAGTTCATAATGTGCTGCTGTAGATCCTCGTGTGGGAGACCCAAAAACTGCCCGTTTGCATGAAGTAGTTGGATCATGTTCTGTTTCAGCTAAAAGTGCCCAGTGATTCTAGGCTTCACGATGCTTGAGGTAACATTAGCAATACTGGGCATTGCCACCTCCTGAACAGCCATGTGTTGTTCCTCTTCCATGTTCACAGGAAATCGGATGAAGTCCTGAATATTGTCTATATCTCTTGCTTCTCGCAACCTCCTGTGGAATGACCTCTCAGGTTCGGGGTCAAAGCCGTCGAGTCTATCTTGGCTTCTGACCCTACGCATTCCCTAAAAGTTCCTGAGATTAGAGCAAAAATCACGTGACGTTAGAATCAATGAAATAAACAATTAAAGCAAGTAACTAAGAATTTATCTATATTCAAGTCCCCGGTAACGGCGCCAAAAATTTGTTGGTCCCAAACGCACACGCAAGTATACGTGGTCGTAGTAAGTAATATAATGCTAAATCGAATGTCGAACCCACAGGGACTTGCGTAAACTACTTGCTAAATCACTCTAATTGTTATTTAATCGAGCCAAACAAAATCCAGAAGTGTAACTAATTTATACTACGATTCTATGAACTAACTAATTATCAAGTAAAAAGAATATTGTTGTGTGTATTCAGTAGAGACAAATATTCCAGGGTTGTGATCAATTCACCACTCGTATTGCATTCTAATTAATTCTCCCTTTCATATAATTCACTCATGGTTGCAAATTTATCGATAATTGCTCTCGTAGCCTTCTCCCGAAGTACTACTCGCCTATTCTCAATAGATTAGCGCCTATATTCCTATGAAATTAATCTATTAGAACGCACTAAGATTACGATGTTTAATTAAGCACAATGACTAGGTATATTCCTATCCTAACCACAAATCCGCTCCCCTGGAGGGTTAAGATCGTGCTCTCTTCAATTCTTCTCTAATCTGTATACGGCTGTCCCAAGCATAACATAGATAGTATATAGAACCAAATTGCTGGCCAAACAATTAAACAATTAAACGCAGAATTGAAGAAACAACCATATATCGAGTGAACTCTAATCAAGGTTAAATTAATGTCGAATAACAATATTCATGGCTAAACCACAACCCCATAACAATGGGTGTTTAGCCACTCATGCTAGAATCAAACAATTGCATAAGTCTTGAATAAATTGTAAATACTAGAAAAAGATGAAAAAACTGATAATCCTTTGCTCCCTAATGATCCTGTGTGTATCTTCTCTCCAAAAATGGCATCCTCCCCTCAAAGTTGTGTTTTTGGGTCTATTTATATGTTTGGGACAAACCCTAAACGTGTAGGAGACTTCTATTCATACCGGGAAACACTTAAAACCTTAAAAACTCGGATTGGACCGGACCAGAGACCCAAGGCGTTAAGCCCCAAACGCCCAGCTATAGCCTGGGCAGGCCTGACTTTAAGCCCCAAACGCCCAGCTATAGCTTGGGAGGGTCTGGCTTTAAGTCCCAAACACTCAACTATAGCCCGGGTCACTCCTTTTCGACCCTTGAGTGTATTTTTGACGTTTATGCGTCCATTTAGCTCGGCTTCCATCTCCAATTCACATACACATGAAATAGACTCCATTATGCACATATGACGCGTATTTTTATCATTAATGCACATAAAATGTAAGGCACATAATGCTTTAAACCATGAATTCTAGCCATGCATCAATCACCCTTTACAGATATAAAGGCTCCTTAGAGGAAAGAATCTGAATCCTTTATGATCAGATTTGTCCTCTTAAAATGCCTAAATAACCAAGTTAATGAATTAATATGGACTGAAGGTCTAAAGTATGAAAAATGACATTCCGTAGTTGAGTTGATCCTCTTATGATCATATTCACACTGAGAAAGTACAAAAATAATTTTGTCAGATAGTATGGTTTAGACACACGTAATATCAGGATTAAAACGGACCTCTTTATGGCCAGTTTGGTTTTGGTAGTTGCACAACACCTAAATTATATTGGGGGTGTTCTACAGATTACAAAGAGAAGTCTCAAACGTAAGGCCTCAAGGGAGTTTCGAGTCAGAAAATTAGTCAAAATTTTCATTCTAGTTTTCTTTCTTCTGGAAAATGTATCTTGATAGTAGTAGTCAAGCTGTAATTCATCTGTAATTTATTTTCAGAACTGTTATAATATAAGACTGGACATTATATGTGTAATTTCAGGAAATGTGTGTATTGAAATTCAGATATTAAACTATATTCGAACGGACACTTTTAGACAGTTTAACATTTGAAAATGGGCCAAACTATTGACAATGACTTGAAATGGTTTAAAATAGCTTGAACGCGGTTTCTGGGGCCTAAAAAATATGAAAAGCTTCTAGCCTCATGGCTGTGTGTATTAAAAAAAAATTAAATACAAATTTTTAGGCATCAATTGTTTAAGTATTCATATTTGATTAAAAATTCGAAAGTGTTCTTTTTCGTAACCTCTTTTTTACAACTTTGTGCTCAAATTGGTCTACCTAAACGCCCTGTAAATACCCATTGAAATTCGGAGAAAAATGATTATTCTTAGATCAAAGGAGTTTCGAAGTATATAAAAATATGATTTTGTCATCTAAAGCGTTTCTCATCAGATCCACTTCATATTTTTCGAATTCCAGTGTCACGACCCAAAATCCCACACGGGTCGTGATGGCGCCCAACACCGGGGTCGGGCAAGCCAACGGTTGCTTATTAGTGAGATTTTTCCTTATTAACATACCAACCCACATATTTCCTAAAGTTTTAAAATTAGCTTATTTAAAATAGAAGCGGAAGCATTTATCAATTTAAGTACATACATCCAAAATGATCGTGATCCAATACATATATATACAGTTCCAAAATAGAATCCACTAAGTGCGTGCCAGGAACTAGTGTCACAAGTCAATAGGTGACTAGTAGAATATACAAAACATGATACAAGAGGTACTGCTGTCTAAAAGGATATAGACAGAAATAAACAAAGGATAACTCCATAGCATAGTTCGGAATCACCAAGGGAGGCAGCTCACCGTGGAGTCAGGTCCGGAATATGTCAAGCTCTGGTCGGATAAATAGAAACACCAGCCCCAGAACCTGTACAATTAAGTACAGAAGTGCAGAATAAGTACATAAATATATATATGTACCCAGTGAGTATCCCGCCTAACCTCGAAGAGGTGGTGACGAGAAGTCGACATGACACTCACTAAGGTCCAACAATATAATTTAACAGAATGTAATAAAAACAGTAGGCATGTTAGGCAGTGAAGTAACAAGTATATATGTAAGCTACTTAAATACAGGAAGAACACTAAGGATGAATAAAAAAAATTTTACTTCACTTTTTCCCATATATCTGTCAGATCAATTGCATGAAATTTAATAACAAATAAATCATACGCATGCAGGTTAAGGACAACCGGCCGGAGTCATAGGGTAGTCACGCTCGTGCACTGCCAAAGGATCGATCGGCCCGTCGAGAAGTGCACCTCTCAGCCTCTCTATGCACTGCCGAAGGATCGATCGACCTGTCCCAAAAGTGCATCTCTCAACCTCTGTACGCACAGCCGAAGGATCGATCGGCCCGTCCCAAAAGTGTGTCTCTCAATCTCTCTATGCACTGCCGAGGGATCGACCGGCCCGTCCCAAACCAAAATATGAACTTAAGGGACTTCTTATTTCAACATTGGGCGTCGAAATGTCCCCGGGTCATCAGAAACCCAATCCGAACATATGCCCAAGTCCGAAATCATCACACGAAGCTACCGGAACTAACGAAACTCGATTCCGAGGTCATTTACCCAAAATGTTGACCGAAGTCAAACTTGGCCTTAAAGGCCAACCTTAAGGAACCAATTGTTCCTATTGCACTCTAAACACCTCCGAATCCCGGACGACCAGTCCCCTCAAGTCATAAATCATAAAATGCCGCCATGGGAAGTTTCATTTAGGGGAACGGGGTCCGATAATGCAAAACGACCAGTCGGGTCGTTACATTCTCCACCTCATAAATAAATGTTCGTCCTCGAACGGGTCTAGAATCATACCTGGAGTGATGAATAGGTGTGGATATCTGATCCGCATGCCATCCTCAGACTCTCAGGTCGCCTCATCAATTGGTTGGACCTTCCACTGGACCTTTACGGCAGAAACCCTCTTGGACCTCAACTGGCGGTGCTGTCTATCAACAATAGCAACTGGCTCCTCCTCGTAGCCCAACCTCTCATCCAACTGAATAGTGCTGAAATCAACCACGTGAGAGAAGTCGGCGTGGTACCTCCGGAGCATGGATACATGAAAAACTGGGTGAACTCCTGATAAACTGGGAGGCAACGCCAGCTCATAAGAAACCTCCCCAACTCACCTCAACACCTCGAATGGACCTATAAACCTCGGGCTCAGCTTGCCCTTCTTCCCAAACCTTATAATACCCGTCATAGGCGAGACTTTCAATAGGACCCTATCTCCCTCCATAAATGATACATCACGCGCCCTCTGATCCGCGTAACTCTTATGTCTAGACTGTGCTATACGGAGCCTCTCCTGAATCAACTTCACTTTCTCCAAGGCATCTCTCACTAGGTCGGTGCCATATAACTTAGCCTCACCAGGCTCAAACCACCCGATAGGAGAATGACATCGCTGACCATACAAAGCCTCAAATGGTGACATCTCAATACTGAACTGATAACTATTATTGTAAGCAAACTCGGCCAAAGGCAAGAACTGGTCCCACTGACCTCCGAAGTCAATCACACATGCCCTGAGCATGTCCTCCAATATCTGAACTGTACCCTCTGACTGACCATCAGTCTGAGGGTGAAATTTTGTGCCGAGGTCTATCTAGGTGCCCCCATCTCACTATGCAATGCTCTCCAGAAGTGCGAGGTGAACTGAGGACTTCGATCTGATATAATGCACACCGACACACTATGCAACCGGACTATCTCCCGAATGTAGATCTGGGCCAACCTCTCAGATGTATAAGTAGTAGCCACTGGAATGAAATGTGCCGATTTGGTCAATCTATCCACAATGACCCAAATCGCGTCAACCTTCCGCGAAGTCCGAGGCAACCCAACCACGAAGTCCATAGAAACGCGCTCCCATTTCCACTCATGAATAGGCATCTACTGAAGTAGGCCTCCTGGCCTTTGGTGCTCATACTTAACCTGCTGGAAATTAAGGCACCTAGTCACGTACTCCACAATGTCCTTCTTCATTCACCTCTACCAGAAATGCTGCTTCAAATCACGATACATCTTTGTAGCACCAGGGTAAACAGAATACCGAGAACTGTGTGCCTCCTCTAGAATCCTCTCCCTAAGGCCATCAATATTAGGTACACATAAGCGGCCCTGAAGTCTCAGAACACCATCCTCGCCAATAGAGACCTCCTTGGCCCTACCCTGAACCACTGTCTCCCGAAGCTCTGCTAAGCACGGATCATAGAACTGCCGGGCCTTAATCTCTCCCAATAATAAAGACTGAGCAACCACATGTGCAAAACTCGATGAGGCTCTGAAAGATCTAATCTCACCAGGCGATTGGCCAAGGACTTAATGTCCAAGGCTAGAGGTCTATCCTCCACTGCAATATAAGCCAAGTTACCCATACTCTAAGCCTTCCTGCTCAAAGCATCTGCCACCACATTAGCCTTGCCTGAGTGATAAACAATGGTGATATCATAATCGTTCAACAACTAAAGCCATCTGCGCTGCCTTAAATTAAGATCCTTTTGCTTGAACAAGTGCTGCAAGCTACGGTGGTCTGTATAAACCTCACAGGACACTCCATACAAATAGTGCCTCCAAATTACAAGAGCATGAACAATTTCCGCCAACTCCAAGTCGTGCACAGGGTAATTCTTCTCATGAACCTGCAATTGGTGCGAAGCATAAGCAATAAATCTCCCCTCCTACATCAATACACACCCCCAGCTAACGCATGAAGCGTCGCAATATACTGTGTACATCCCCGAACCGGAATTCTATACTAGAACTGGTGGTGAGGTCAATGCTGTCTTGAGATTTTGAATGCTCGCCTCACACTCGTCAGACCATCGAAAAGGGGCATTATTCTGAGTCAATCTAGTCAATGGAGCTGCAAAAGAAGAGAAACCCTCCACAAATTGTCAATAATAGCCTGCTAGGCCCAAAAAACTCCTGATCTCTGTAGCTGAAGTAGGACGCGACCAACTTTGAACTCCTTCGATCTTCTAAGGATCAACCTTGATACCCTCTCCGGATACAACATGCCCCAAAAATGCCACAAAATCCAACCAAAAAACACACTTGGAGAACTTAGCATATAGCTTCTGTTCTCGCAAGGTCTGGAGCACAACTCTCAAATGCTGCTCGTGCTCCCCCAGGCTACGGGAGTAAATCAAAATGTCATCAATGAAGACAATGACGAAGGAATTAATATACGGCCTGAACACCTATTCATCAAGTCCATGAATGCTGCTGGGGCATTAGTCAAGCCAAAGGACATCACTAGGAACTCATAATGGCCATATTTCATATGAAAAGAAGTCTTCGGAACTGTCTTGGCATGGCAATCAAGAAAGACATGATAAAGATATAGCCAATCCATGCCTAGAATAACCTCAAAATCAACCATGTCGAGAAATAAAAGGCCAGCTCTGGTCTCGGACCCACAGAAGGTGATCACACAAGACCGATACACCCGGTTTACCACCACAGAGTCGCCTACAGGAGTGGACAGATATATAGGAGAACCCAAAGAATCTCAAGAGACATCCAGAAAAGGAGCAAATAGGGGTGAAACATATGAATAAGTGGATCCTGGATCAAGTATTACTGAAGCCTCTCTACCACATACTGAGATAATACCTGTGATCACGACGTCTGAGGCCACTACATCTGATCTGACCGGAATAGCATAAAACCTGGCTGGAGCCCCTGAAGACTGAGCCCCACCGGAGTGTACAGGAGCTGCCTGACCTCCCCCTGACTGGCCTCTACCTCTAGGAAGACCCCTGCCGGCCTGTCCTCCACCTATAGGTGGCCGGACTGCTCGTGCCGGACCCATCGGCTGATATCTCTGCTACACGACCTTGCCCCGATACTGGGGACACTGCCTCCTCATATGACCTGGCTCTCCACACTCATAACAATGCCCAGGTGGCATAGTCTGCTGCCCCGAGGAAGATCCCTGAAGTGCCGGAGGGCGATGAGAGCCCTCAGGCATAGCACTGAAATAAGGATCGAAGGATCTCTGATGACTGGAATAACCACTGTCAAACTCTGAATGGCTGGAGGACGGTAAGAACGATCTGGCATGGCGCTGAAATGAGGCCTAGCTGGAACACCTCGAGGAGGTGGTGGAGGTGTTGAATATAAAGGCCTGTTGGGCTGACCACTACTATGCTGACGCCTACCACTAGCTAGGGCACCTCTAAAATCCCTTAAGAACCTAGCCCTCTTATCCTGCTAACCCTGCTCCCTGCTCCTCAACGGGTAACCCTCGACCCTACGAGCAATCTCCACTACGAGCTGGTAAGGGGTACCCATCTCCACCTATCGAGCCATGGTGGATCTAATACCTGGATGCAACCCTGCTACAAACCTTCAAACTCTCTCAGCATCGGTGGGCAATATCATAAGAGCATGGTGTGACAACTCTGAAAATCTAGCCTCATAATCTGTCACGGACAGCTGACCCTGCTCTAACTGACCCCTCAGCTCTTCCCTCTCAGAGGGTGGAATATATCTATCCAAGAACATCTGTGTGAACTGCTCCCAAGTGATAGTAGGAGAATCGGCTATCCTGCTGAGAATATAAGACTGCCACCACTTACGAGCTCTGCTCTCTAACTAGAATGTAGTGAAGTCCACTCCATGGGACGCTAGGATCCCCATGTTATGCAGTCTATCCTTGCACCTATCAATGAAGTCCTGGGAATCCTCACCTCGCTCACACCCGAAGAATGGAGGGTGCAAGCGGGTCCATCTGTCTAGCATCTTATGCTGGTCGCCACCCATAGCTGGTCTAGGCTCCGGTGCTGCCGTTACAGGCTGGGTACCATCCACGAGAAGTGTACCCAGGGCGGGATGTAATGCTGCTGTCGGTCCTGCGGCCTGGGCAGTAGGGGTCTGGGATCCCCCTCCCGCCTATGAAGTGGTAGGATCTGCTGGAATTCAACCAGCCTGGGACATGGTGTCCATGAATCTCATCATACGGCCCATGACTGCCTAGAAGCCTGGCGCCATCATAAAGTTTATGGGTGCCGGATCTGCTGGAGGTACCTCATCCTGCTCCTCTAATATAGGGTCCTCTAGTGGAGGGACCGGTATAGCTCCGGGACGCCCTCGCCCCCTACCACGGGCCGGTGCCCTCCCCCGGCCTCGGACGGTGGGGGTAGCGGCCCTTCTTGGGTCCGGAACATCAGATGCACGCGTCTTCACCATTTGTGATAGAATAGAAGAATGATTTTAGTAAATCATACGCTGAACGATACAATAAGAACAAATAGAGGTTTCCTAACACCCTGTAGCCTCCTAAAGATAAGTACAGACGTCTCCGTACCGATCTGCAAGACTCTACTGGGTTCACCCGTGACTCGAGAGACTTACGTGAACCTAGGGCTCTGATACCACATTTTCATGACCCAAAATCCCACACGGGTCGTGATGGGGCCTAACACCGGGGTCAGGCAAGCCAACGGTTGCTTATTAGTGAGATTTTTCCTTATTAACATACCAACCCCACATATTTCCCAAAGTTTTACACTTAGCTTATTTAAAATAGAAGCGGAAGCATTTATCAGTTTAAGTACATAGAGCCAAAATGATTGTGATCCAATACATATATATATATATACAGTCCCAAAATAGAATCCACTAAGTGCGTGCCAGGAACTAGTGTAACAAGTCAATAGGCGACTAGTAGAATATAGAAAATATGATACAAGAGGTACTGCTATCTAAAAGGATATAGAGAGAAATAAACAATGGATAACTCCATAGCATAACTGGGAATCGCCAAGGGAGGCAGCTCACCGTGGAGTCAAGTCTGGAATATGTCAAGCTCCGATCGGATAACTAGAAACACCAGCCCCAGAACCTGTACAGTTAAGTACATAAGTGCAGCATGAGTACATAAATATATATATGTCCCCAGTGAGTATCCCACCTAACCTCGAAGAGGTAGTGACGAGAAGTCGACATGACACTCACTAAGGTCCAACAGTATAATTTAACAGAATGTAATAAAAATAGTAGGCATGTAAGGTAGTGAAGCAACAGGTATATATGTAAGCTACTGAAATCCAGGTAGAACACTGAGGATGAATAAAACAATTTCTACTTCACTTTTTCCCATATATCTGTCAGATCAATTGCATGAAATTTAATAACAAATAAAACATACACATGCAGGGTAAGGACAACCGGCCGGAGTCATAGGGTAGTCACGCTCGTGCACTGCCGAAGGATCGATCGGCCCATCCCAAAAGTGAACCTCTCAGCCTCTCTATGCACTGCCGAAGGATCAACCGGCCCGTCCCAAAAGTGCATATCTCAACCTCTCTAGCACTGCCGAAGGATCGATCGGCCCGTCGCAAAACTGCGTCTCTCAATCTCTCTATGCACTAATGAGGGACCGATCGGCCCGTACCAAAACCAAAATATGAACTTAAGGGACTTCTTATTTCAATATTGGGCGCCGAAATTCACCCGATCATCAAAAACCCCATCCAAACATACGCCCAGGTCCGAAATCATCACACAAAGCTACCGGAACCGACGAAACTCGATTCCGAGGTCGTTTACCCAAAATGTGGACCAATGTCAAACTTGGCATTAAAGGCCAACCTTAAGGAACCAATTGTTCCTATTGCACTCTAAACACCTCCGAATCCCGGACCACCAGTCCCCCAAGTCATAAATCATAAAATGCCACTGTGGGAAGTTTCATTTAGGGGAACAGGGTCTGATAACGCAAAACGACCAGTAGGGTCGTTACATCCACAATTCGTAACCACATGTAGGATTTAATATATGAAACATATATGCATGGGTCTAGGATATCCGAATTTCATAAAACCATTCAATTAATGATCTATGTGTTTATTTGACCTTTCAAGTATGTGATTTGTCAACCTATAATTTTTCCTCGTTAATATGATGTGATTAAGATGTATAGTTACTCTCTCTTGCGAAATTACCCACAATTAGGATTGGCCAAAGGGTTGAACGATAAATTGGTGCTAAAATGTGGCAATAGCCCAAGTATCTTGTCCTTTAGGCTAGTGAACTTAATTTTAGATAATCCTCGACATATCCTCTAGGTAGAAAAGTATTCCTTTAGTTTTAAATGTGGTAAGTAATAGAAAATTACTTCAAACAACCATAACCTACACTCAGGAGTGGCAACTCATGCCCTCGACCCTCAACTCCAAACATTAACAAAATGTACTTAACAACCCCGGGTGCATTTCATATGACGTGTTTTCCCTGTGTTAAAAAACAACAAGTGCACGCGATCGTGACTTGTCTAAGATAAATCCATACACGTCCTAATTGGTCTTCAAACTAAAATGCTCCTTCAAATAGAAAACACAAAGAATAATCGAACATCGTCTCAAATAGGCACTATAAAATCGTCACGACCATAGTCTTGACTACGTAATCTACACTCGGGTGCGACAACTCATGTCCCCGTCTTCAACTTCAAATTATAATAAAAAATCACATGTTGTAATCGTGGATGCATTTCATGTGGCGCGGTTACAATGTGTCCAAAAACAAACAAGTGCACGCCATCGTGACTTGTTTCAAGATAAATCCATAAATATTAGAAGCGGCTAAAAATTAAAAAGGCTAAATGCACAAAAGGCTAAAATATGTAAATAATTAGATAATTAGGCCAAATATTAATAGTTAAGCGACTGTGCTAGAACCACGGAATTTGGGAGTGCCTAACACCTTCTCCCGGGTTAATAGAATTCCTTACTCGGGTTTCTAGACGCAGACAAATAAAAACAGAGTCAAATTTCCTCAGTTTGGGAGTTTTGAAATAAAATGGTGTCCCGAAGCATCGTCAAAAATCCGGGTGGCGACTCTGAAATAATAAATAAATACCAAAATCGAATAATGTCACTTTAATTGGAAAAACTCCCTTATTACCCTTTATTTACCGAGGGTAGTGAAAAAGGAGGTGTGACAGCTCTGGCGACTCTGCTGGGGGATCCCGAACCCAGAATCTCTGGTTCAGGGTTCAAGAATTTGAGCTTATATAGCTGTTATGTTTTGGCTTTTATCTGATTTTTATGTGTTTAAACCCGATGTTGTTATTGCCGCATTTACCTCTTTGATATTTATCTGAATTGCATATAAACTGTACCGAAACCCTTCTTCTCTCTGAGTCTTCTAAATCATTTGGGAAGTGTGCACTTCGTGTGACTTCTTTTCTGTTAGAGTCATCCAAATTTTAGAACGAGGTACGGACAAGCTTCTGTATTCCCGGTACGCTGCCCCGACGTCGACTCGCACCGTCCGCTCGGGTAAGCCTTGTCTAGAACAAAAGCCCCAGGATATAAACCTAGTATAACATAGCCTCATGCCGGATCCCTAGTAGGAACGCTTATTTGCATCATGCGCATTTGACTTAGGGGACTCAACACAGGGGTTGGATCTGTCTAGGACAGGTGTACCCGAAATAAAAGACTATCATGATGCATCTTACCTGCTACGTATGCATTTATTTGTTTCGGCTTGTGTGTTGCCCGGCTAAAAAAAAACAAATAGAAAAACTAAGAGTGAGGTAGAATAGAAAATTCACCTTGTTTTGCAAATCCCCGTATCACGAAACTCTGCCAAAATTTGAAAAGGAAGTAGGAACACAATATTCCAAAACAAAGTAAGTAGATTTATATTTTTAATCAGTCAAGATTTTTTCAAACTACGCCTTGTTTGATTCTCACCGGTGTGGGATACGTAGGAAACCCTCATCGGGTCCAACCTTATTTTCTTCAAAAGATATGGTCCTAAATAAAATTAGGTGACGCCATTCTTGCATAAACAGCCAAGTTGCCCAAAAGGAGCGCCAGAAGGCTATTTTTGCAAATATAGCCACCTACGGTCTTTTCCAAATTTTGACCCATTTAGCGAGCACAGCCCTAAAAACTTCATACCCGAAGTATTGAAGGTCCATATTCGCAAAGATGGTCCCTCTTCTTTATTACAAAACTTTTTGCAAAAAAAATAAATAACGTTTTTTCGCATTCGGTCAAAATTTTTGTGGTTTTTAATCAAAACAAATGTGCAGGATGAATACAATTGAAAAAATTCCCTTTAAGGCCGTAGAGGAAATCCCCTTGGGACTCCATATGTGGTGGAGCGACTTGGGAGAACTTAGTAGAAAGTCTGTTGTGAAATCTTTAGGCGGACTTACTGGTCTTCTAAAAATCAAGCCAAGGTTGGACATCGTCGTAGCTCTAGTATCATTTTGGGATCCCGCCCACGACGTGTTCCACTTTTCAGACTTTGAGTTTACACCACGCTAGAGGTATGCTGGTCTCGATGATAATCTTAGAAGTTTGTATCCGGTGGCACCCAGGGCGGTAACTCCACATAAGTTCTTGGATCTTTTGAACATTAGTCGGGACGTCCAGGACCCACACCTATCCGAAGAGTTTTACACTTTCTATTTTCTCTACAAACGTTATGGAGATCCTTGGGGCTATGAAGCTGACAACACTGGTTTAACTCACAAAGACCAGGCTAAATGGGAATCCCGCCGGGGGCTAGCTTACGTGGTAACATTCCTGGGCACCTTAATCTGCCCAAGGAGTGACGGCCTCATAGATATCGGACTGGTAGGGATGGCGGATTTCATGATAAAAAAGTCCAATGGCACCCTTATACCATTGGTTTCAGCTGAAATTTACCGCGCCTTGACGATTTGCTAGTCTGGAGGAAAATTCTTTGAAGGGTGCAATCTGCTCCTACAAATTTGGATGACCAAGCACCTCTGTCACCACCCAGGCTACATGAACTATGGCTTACCCGGTTTGAATTGCATCGAAGAACATGCTACTCGGTAGAGGGCCACAAATTTCCGGAAGGCACAGAGTCCTGGCACTCACATTCTATTTCATTGATTGCCGACCGAATCGAGTGGACATTCGGGTTGTTCCCTGTCAGCAAGGTGATCAATATGTCTATTGAGGTGTGATATCTTTTGTTAATGGGTCTATGAAGCATTCAACCATATGCCACGCATCGGGTCTTACGGCAGTTGGGAAGGCAACAGGGTGTTCCACATGATGAGGAAGTCAATTCCGTCGAACTAATCTCGGAAGGCACTGACACCTAGAAAATGGTCTTCGGTGGAGCAGCCAATGCAAAAGGTATGGGATAGGGTAAATCTTGATTTCGCCCACAGGACAACACTATCCTGCCACGGCCCACCTATGTTTCTTCTGTACAAACAATATTGTTGAATATGAAGCTTGTATAACGGGCATGAACATGGCCATTGACATGGATGTAAAAGAATAATTGATTATGGGGGATTCCGATTTGATCATCAAGCAGGCTCAGAGATAGTGGGAAACTCGAGATGTTAAGCTCCTTCCCTACAAAAAACATGTGGAAGATCTTAGAAAACGATTCAAAGTTGTCGAGTTCAGATATGTTCCTCGGTGCCACAACGAGTTAGCTGATGCGCTGGCTACCCTAGCTGCAATGCTTCCATATCCGGGTAATGTTCACATCGACCCGTTGGAGATTCAAATCAAGGAAATGCATGGTTATTGCAACACGGTCAAAGTAGAACCCGGTGTCCGACCATGGTATCATGATATCAAAAGATTCTTGAAGACCAAAGAATATCCAGTGCAGGCCAACGGAGACCAAAAGAGAACCATCCGAAGGCTCGCCAGCAGTTTCTTCCTAAGTGGGGAAGTAATGTATAAAAGGACTCTCGATCTAAATCTATTAAGATGTGTAGACGCCAAAGAAGCCGAAAGGATTATGATCGAGGTGCATTCAGGAGTATGCGGTCCCCACATGAATGGGTACATCCTCGCAAAGAAAATCTTGCGGGCAGGATATTATTGGATGTCCATGAAAAAAGATTGTTTCGGTTTCATCCGGAAGTGCCATAAGTGTCAAATACATGGCGACTTAATCCATGCACCACCATCAGAACTGCATCCTATGTCAACACCCTGGTCGTTTGTTGCCTGGGGAATGGATGTCATCGGGCCAATCGAGCCAAGGGCCTCAAACGGGCACAGATTCATCCTGGGGGCTATCGACTATTTCACAAAATTGGTTGAGGTAGTCATGTTCAAATCTGTCACTAAGAAAGCAGTGGTTGATTTCATGCATTTTAATATCATCTGTCATTTTGGTATCCCAAAAACTATCATTACCGACAACGCCGTGAATCTGAACAGTAACTTGATGAGGGAGGTATGTGAACAATTCCAAATCACACACCCCAACTCCACTCCTTACCGGCCCAAAGCCAATGGCGCCGTTGAAGCATCAAACAAAAACATCAAGAAGATTCTTAGGAAAATGATTCAAACATCAAAGCAATGGCACGAGAAGCTGCCTTTTGCATTGTTGGGATACCGCACGACCATGCGCACGTCGGTTGGGGCTACTCCTTACCTACTGGTTTATGGCACTGAAGATGTAATACCTGCAGAACTTGAAATTCCTTCCCTTCGGATTATTATCGAAGCAGAAATTGAGGACGATTAATGGGTCAAAACCCGACTGGAGAAATTAACTCTGATTAATGAGAAAAGGATGGCCGCAGTGTGCCACGGGCAGTTGTACCAACAAAGAATGGCCCGCGCTTACAACAAGAAAATGCCACCTTGGAGCTTCAAAGGGGGGGGGGGAACTTGTCTTAAGACGTATCCTCCCGCACCACGAAGAGGCGAAAGGAAAATTCGCCCCCGGTTGGAAAGTTCCATACATCATAAGGAAATTGCTACCAAAAGCAGCGTTATACCTGGGGGACATCGAGGGAAAATGACCCCGAAACAGCTGTCAATGTGATGCAGTCAAAAGGTACTACGTTTGATCCTCCATATAATATTAAAAGTTCTCCGATTGAGGTGACGAAGGCTTTCATTCTCGCTACCCAAACACCATTAACCCTTTTGCAAACCCTTTGAGCCGGTTACCCTTCTTTGATTACCCTTTTTGGAACCCGAAAGTGTCATTTGAGAAAAAATAAAAATAAAAAATAAATAAGAACAAAAGAAAAATCAATAGAAAAATCAAAACCAAAACAAAATGTTTCCCTGAACTACGTTCGACTTGATTCCGAAAGGATACGTAGGCAGCCTCTCCCTGGGGTTCAGTCACACCAAAATAAAATTCCATATTTCCCCAAGAGTTCAAGTTGGGGCAAATGTTATCCAGTGACGTTTTCGCATAAAAGGTTCCAAAGTTGTAATTCAATACAAATTCTTTTCACCAAAACCCTGTTCAAGTCCTTCCGATCAATTGGCAAAGATGTCTAATGTTGGAGGATACAGTGTCGGATCTGCTACAAGAAAATGAGAGAAATAAAATGAGAGAGTATTATCGATGAAAACCCACACGGGCACCATGAGGCGACGATAAGTAGAGAAATTAAAAATGAGAGAGTCTTGTTAGTGAAAACTCGCAAAGAGCACTACAAGGCGTTGGTGAGAAGAGAAATGCGAGAGGTTAGTTGGTGAAAACCCTCAATGGGCGCCACTGATCAAAAAGGATAATGGGTCACAGACATGGACACAGTCCGGGGCAAGGTTTCTCAATCACGAGGTGATAATTGTGATGAATTTATGAGAGTCGGGCGGTTTACACGGATCATGCATCCAGTCCAGAAGGCATTTCATGTTCATTGAAGTCCGCATGCACTCCAGATAAGTCCTTCCTTCCTTTCCCCGAAAGGGATACTTCTCGTTTAAACTCACTATCCATCCTGTCATTTATTGTTTCTCAATCCCTTTCGGTCTAACTCTATTCCTGAAATAAGACAAAGAAAGCAAAACTGATTTACAGGGTTCTCATTTGACGTGAGCCAACATGTAAAGGGAACCGAGCCTCATCACGGGCATCAAGTCAATCCCGACTGGCCGCAATGGCCGATGCTGTAAACACAACTCTTGAAAGGAGAAGATCAAATCAAAATAACTATGGAGGAAATTGAAGTGGAAGGTTAATTCCCACGTGGCTAAACCTCTCGGCAAAGTCTTAAAAGCCAAAGCGCTCTCGTTGCTTTAGATTAAAGACGGAAAAAGAAAACCGGAAATGGAAGGCCGATAAAGGCGAAGTAAAATTGGAAAGGTTAAGTCTCCCGAGACTAACCAGTGCGGCCGAATTTGAGGGGCAAAAAATTCCCCCCGAATACTCCAGAAATCCAAAAGAGAAGCAAGTGAGAGGCCTACGAAGGCAGAATAAAGCTGAAATGTTGGGTCCCACGTGACCGGTCTCCACGACGAAATCTGAAAAGCCAGGGTCCCCGGGATTAGAGATGAAACCCAATCCCCAGCAAATAAGCAAGTGGTTGAGATATTCGTCAAAAGAGCTGAGATCAAGTAGTTGAAAATCAAGGCCGCAAAACCAACCACAGTTTCAAACTAAAAAATTGTTCTCTGTTTGAAAATCTGAAACAGGTACAACCCAAAAGAAACCATGCAAAAAGCAGGTGCAACCAAAAGAAATCTCGCAAGGGCTAGAAGGATCTCTACAGCGACGACTCCGAAAAGGGAAGTTTTCTCCAAAATTATTTCCTGCATTCACTCAAAGTAAGACGAAAAGAAATGAAACGACGAAAACAATGTTGATAACATTCCAAACCTAAAGTGGTATAGGGTCTCCAATCCCTAGCTACACCTTTTCCAACATAGGAATATTCCATTCCTTAGTTGATGCCAACATAGGGTCTCCATTGCCTAGTTGATGCCAGCATAACCTGATGCCGGCATAACTCGACGCCAACCTAGGATATCCCAGTCCTCAGTTGATGCTAACATAGGGTTTCACTCCCAAGCAGACACTGGCATAACCTGGTGATCTTTCTGACAACAGCATAACCTGTTGATCATTCCCTTTTACCCAAGAAACAGCATAACCTGTTGACCTTTGAAGACACCGGCATAACCTTGTAATCTTTTCGACAACAGTATAACCTGTTGATTACCTCCTGACACTGGCATAACCCAGTGATCTCTTTTCCGGGGCAAAAACATAACCTGTTGACCTTTCCAGACACCGGCATAACCTGGTGATCTTTCTGACAACTGTATAACCTGTTGATCACCTCCTGACACTGGCATAACCCAGTGATATCTTTTCCGGGACAACAGCATAACCTGTTGACCTTTCCAAACACCGGCATAACCTGGTGATCTTTCTGACAACTGTATAACCTGTTGATCACCTCCTGACACTGGCATAACCCAGTGATATCTTTTCCGGGACAACAGCATAACCTGTTGACCTTCCCAAACACCGGCATAACCTGGTGATCTTTCTGACAACAACATAATCTGTTGATCATTCCCTTTTCCCTAGGAAATAGCATAACCTGTTGACCTTTCCAGACACCGGCATAACCTGGTGATCTTTATTATGACAACATAACCTGTTGATCATCTCCCGACACTGGCATAACCCAGTGATCTCTTTTCCGGGCCAACAACATAACTTTTCGACCTTTCCAGACACCGGCATAACCTGGTGATCTTTTCTGACAACAGCATAACCTGTTGATCATTCACTCTCCCAGAACACCAGCATAACCTAGTGATCTTTTCTTGACGACAACATAACCTGTCGATCTTTTCCAATATATGGTCTCTAATCCCTAGTTGATTTTACTTTTAGGCATAGGGTATCCACCCCCTTGTCTGCATTCACTCTGGGTACACAATTCCCGGCTTTTCATTACTTTCAATAATAAAGTAGCATAGATTTTATTACAATAACTCGCGAAATTTTCCTGGTGAAAATCGGGGCAGAAAATTTTGTTCGTTTGTTTTTGATTTTGCGCAGATTAAAATATAGGATAATGGATTCGACACGACCAAAGGAAGACATCTCAATTTAGAATAAGAGAAACGAAGAAAAGAAAATGAGCTGGATCCCAAGGTGCAGAAGCGGAAATGATATAGACTGCTCAAGACAAGGTTGAAGTCACAAGCTATGCATACCTCTTCTTAATCCGAAAAGATGAATAAGAGTGAACCAGCACATACAGCTAACAAGCATCAAGATTCAGATCAGAGTCTGTGTGAAGAAAAAACCCAAGACTCAAGACCAAGATGTAGAAGACTTATAGTTATGAATTTTTTAACTCATACCTGATAAGCTAGTCTAGTCATTTTCAGTTTTGACTTTGGTGTAATAAGGAGACTAGCAGTAACAGCAGCAACCATAGTCAAATCACAGTTACTCGGTAGTCTCAGCTGCCAAAACTTCCAGAACTACACTGACCTGATTCTTTTATAGCCAAGGATATGTAGGCAACAAGCAGGGTGTCACGACCCCCAAATCCTAACCGGCCGTGATGACTCCTATCGTGGAACTAGGCTAGCCGACTACCGCATGTTCGCAATCTCTTTCAAAAATCCCATTCAAGTTTCAAGCATTTCATAAAATATATATGCCGAAAATTACTTAATACAATAGGCCAATATTATACGATACTGCCATCCCCAAAACCCGAAGCCAACATGTCATGAGCATCTAGAAGAATAAGTCATAATATACTGCCATAATAAAAAACCTCCGAATGAAATGAAGATACAACACAGAGGGAAAAATAGAGATGCTGCGTACGCTGGACAACTACCTCTATATCCCGCAAATCTGACTCCGCTGCGGAATAAAGGCTAATGCTCGAGGTTTGCTCCTGAATCTGCACACAGAGGTGCAGGGAGTAATGTGAGTACACCAACTCAGTAGTAATGAAAATAAATCAGGTCTGAGCAGCAAGAACACATAAAATCAGTGTCATCAAATCACAAGAGGCACAACCTCACTTTCAATTAGTATAACGTAGATGTATGAAATCGTCATGCCTTAAAAATCAACTTCCGAAAAACTCTTTTTAAAATATATAATTTTCCATAACTTCAACCGAAAGGTCTATAAAAATTAAATGAATCATATAGAGGCCCCTCGGGCAAAACATATTTCATAAGCTTAGAGTGAAAGTAGTAAAATCATCAGTAGCCCCTCGGGCAAAAACATGTATCATAATCAGCCCCTTGGGCATTGCCTCACAGTCACTCATAATCAGTCACTAAGCACCTCACAGTCACTCATACCTCCCAATCACTCGTCACTCGTCACTCTTCACTCGGCACTCGGACCTCGGCACTCGGCACTCGGCACTCGCACTCAGTAGGTATCTGCGCTCACTGGGGGTGTGTACAAACTCCGACTTCGGAGGGGCTCCTTCAGCCCAAGCGCTAATAAACAAGTCAAATCATGGCATCAATCACTCTCAGGCTCTCGACCTGTCTCATATCATAAATATCCTCACAACATTGGCCCTCGGCCTCACTCAGTAGACACTCGCAACATGCCACTCGGGCCATAAATAAAACGGGGTTCTCGACCCAATTAGTATTTCATTTCAAGAGATCGTAATATCATTGAATAGGAGTGTCAACAATTTCACAAGAAAGACTGAGTGAAAAATCATAGTTTCAAAGTAGTGAGAATATCACTAAAATAGCCCCCAAGGGGTTAAAAAAGATCGGCACTAGGCCCCAAACATGGCTCACAGCCCAAATGTTACACAATTCTTTAGAACATAATTAACATAAGGTTTTGAGTATATATGCAACTCATTAGTCGCTGCGGAGAGGACCTAGTCCAATCCAAAAGTCAGTACGCGCCACATACTCGTCATCCGACATGTGCGCCATTCTAGAAACAGTAAGAAATACGAAGTCCGGGGCTTCATACCCTCAGGACAAGATTTATAGCCATTACTTAGCTCTACCATTCCCCAACACTAGTCCGCTGTGCTTTTAACCCTCAAATTGGCTCCCGATTGCTCCGAATCTAGCCAAAACCAGTTAATATTATCAATATATATCAAAGGAACTCAACCCAATCGAAATTTATCAAATTATACAAGAATCTCGAAATTCGGCCAAACTCGAGCCCCAAGCCCACATCTCGAAATCCGATAATTTTTACATCATTAGAAACCTTTTCCTCCCACGATTCTGTACATACCAAGAACACTAAAATCATACCACAGTTGCCCACTCAAATCCTCAAAAGAAAAATAACTTTCTCATGCACCCTTCTTCCCCAACATGATTAAATTTCCAGAATTTTTATTGTTTAGTCACTTAGGAATTGACATAAAAACATGTTATGAGGTTGAAATTCTTACCTCCAAATGATTTCCCTTAAAATCCCTCTCAAATAGCTCTCAACTCGCATGCAACAATGGGGGAATTATTAACCAAATTCGCTCCTCAGCCCTTTTTAAACGTTCTGCCCAGCTAATATATTTTCTTCACTACGATCGCAAACATTGGCACGCGATCGCGAAGAACAATTCTACTGCCCCATCAAATTACCCAACGCGATCGCAAACATCCACACGCGATCGCGATTCATCAGGACATAAACCCACGCGATCGCAAACCACTCTACGTGATCACGAAGAACAACGACTCAAATCACTCACGCGCCCCTTTAACTCTACGCGAACGCAAGCAACACCACGCGATCGCACTGACCCAACCACCTCATACTCACGCGATCGCGATCGCGACCTCCACCACGCGATCGTGTATAACAAAAATCCTGCCTCACTATTTTACCGTACGTGATCGCAAACATCCACGCGATCCCGTAGAAGGAAACCAGAACCTCACACCAGTAGAAATTTGCCGATATTTCAAGCCAAAAATTGGTCCGTTAACCACCCGAGGCCCTCGGGACCTCAACCAAACATACCAACATATCCCATAACATCATTCAAACTTAGTCGAGCCTTCGAAACACCAAAAACAACACGAAAACACCAAATTTACATTAAATTCAAGCCTATGAACTTTGAAATTTCTAAAATCCACCAACGATGCTGAAAATATCCAAAGCACCTCCGATTGACCTAAAATTTTGCAGACATATCCAAAATGACATTACGAACTTGTTCCAACTTCCGGGATTCCATTCTGACCCCGATAGCCTATTTTCCACTGCCGATCAGAAATCGCCAAAAACTAACTTGGCAAATTCAAGCCTAATTCTACACCGGACATCACACAAATATTCTGAACACATTCCTAAGTCCCACATCACCGAACGAAGCTACCAGAACCATAAAATACGCATTCCGAGGTCGTTTACCAATAAGTCCACTCTCAGTTGACTTCTCAACTATTAGGCTACTTTAAAAGGCTAAATGCCTAAATTCTCACCATAACCACTCCGGACCCAAACCAACTGATCCAACACATCAAAAACAGGATAACGATATATAACAAATGCATAAATAGGGGAAAGGGGGTAAATCTCACGGGAATACCGGCCGGGTCGTTACATCCTCCCCCTCTTAAACAAACGTTCGTCCTCGAACGGGTCTAGAAGCATACCTGGAGTCTCAAATAAGTGAGGATATCTGTCCCGCATCTCCCGCTCGGTCTCTCAAGTGGCATCATCCACCGGCTGCCCTCTCCACTGAACCTCACAGAAACTATACCCTTAGACCTCAGCTTCCTGACTTGTTGACCCAAAATAGCCACTGGATCCACCTCATATGACATATCACCCTCGAGCTGAACCGTGCTGAAGTCCAAAACATGGGAAGGGTCACCAACATACTTCCGGAGCGTCGAAACATGGAATACTGGATAAATACTCGATAAACTGGGAAGCATAGCAAGCCTATAATCGACCTCCCCAATTCTCTGAAGCACCTCAAATGGCCCAATGAACCTGGGACTCAGCTTCCCTCTCTTCCCGAATCTCATAACACCTTTTATGGGTGACACCTTCAGCCACACCTTATCCCCAACCATGAAAGACATATCTCGGACCTTCCGGTCCGCATAACTCTTCTGCCTAGACTGCAGCATGCGAAGCCTCTCCTGAATCAACTTTACCTTACTCAAAGCATCCTGAACCAAGTCTGTGTCCAATAGCCTAGCCTCGCCCGGCTCAAACCAACCAACTAGAGATCTACACCTCCTACCATATAAAGCCTCATACGGAGCCATCTGAATACTCGACTGATAGTTGTTATTACATGCAAACTCCGCTAGTGGCAGAAACTGGTCCCATGAACCACTAAAGTCAATCACACAAGCACGCAACATATCCTCCAAAATCTGAATGGTGCGCTCCGACTGCCCATCGGTCTGAGGATGAAACGTTGTGCTCAACTCAACCTGAGTACCCAACTCTCTCTGCACGACTCTCCAAAACTGAGATGTGAAGTGAGTGCCTCTGTCGGAAATGATAGAAACTAGAACCCATGCAATCTGACAATCTCCCTGAAATAAATCTCAGCTAACCTCTCTGAAGAATACGTAGTACCAACAGGAATGAAGTGTGCCGACTTGGTCAGCCGGTCCACAATAACCCATATAACATCAAACCTCCTCGAGGTCTGCGGGAGTCCAACTACAAAATCCATGGTGATTCGCTCCCACTTCCACTCTGGGATATCAAACCTCTTAAGCAACACGCCTGACCTCTGGTTCTCGTACTTGACCTGCTGACAGTTGAGACACTGAGCCACAAACTCCACAATATCCTTCTTCATCCTCCTCCACCAATAATGCTGCCTCAAATCCTGATACATCTTCGCGACACCCAGATGGATGGAATACCGCGAACTATGAGCCTCTGCTAGAATCAAATATCGAAGTCCATCTACATTGGGCACGCAAATCCGTCCCTTCATCCTCATGACCCCATCATCACCAATAACCACGTCCCTGGCATCACCGTGACGGACCCTGTCCTGAAGAACAAGCAAATGTGGATAATCATACTGGCGTGCTCTAATCTGATCGTAAAGAGAAGACCTGGAGGCTACACAAGCCAACACCCGTGGGGGCTCTGATTGATCCAATCTCATCAAATGACCTTCTAAGGCCTGAACATCAAGAGCTAATGGCCGCTCTGCTAATGGAAGGTAGGCTAAACTCCCAAAACTCTCTGCTCTGCGACTCAAGGCATCGGCCACTACATTGGCCTTCCCCAGATGATATAAGATAGTGAGGTCATAATCCTTGAGGAGCTCTAACCATCTCCTATGACGCAAATTCAAGTCCTTCTGCCTCAGCAGATACTGCAAACTGTGAGGATCAGTGAAAATCTCACACTGCACTCCATACAAATAATGCCGCCAAATCTTCAAGGCATGGACAATGGCAGCTAACTCAAGATCGTGCACTGGATAATTCTTCTCGTGCACCTTCAACTGGCTGGACGCGTAGGAAATCACCCTACCGTCCTGCATCAATACCGCTCCCAAGCCAACTCTAGAAGCATCACAATAAACTGTGTAAGAAGTCGAACCAACAGGCAAAACTAATACTGGAGTTGTAGTCAATGCTGACTTGAGCTTTTGAAAGCTCTCCTCACACTCATCAGACCATCTGAATAGAGCACCCTTCTGGGTCAATATGGTCAAAGGTGAAGCAATCGAAGAGAATCCCTCCACAAAGAGACGGTAATATCCCACCAAACCAAGGAAACTCCTAATCTCTGTAGCTGAGGACGGTCTGGGCCAACTCTGCACCGCCTCTATCTTCTTTAGATAAACCTGAATCCCCTCACTGGACACCATGTTCCCCAAGAAAGCTACTGAACCAAGCCAAAACTCACACTTGGAGAATTTCTCATAAAGCTTCTCCTCCCTCAACCTCTGCAACACAACTCTCAAATGCTGAGCATGATCTTCCTAGTACGCGAATAGACCAGGATGTCATCAATGAACACAATGACGAAGGAATCAAGATAAGGCTGAAACACGTTGTTCATCAATTGCATGAACGCAACTGGGGCATTGGTCAGCCCAAACGACTTAACCAAGAACTCATAATGACCATATCTGGTCCTGAAAGTAGTCTTCGGAATATCAGAATCCCGAATCCTCAACGGATGATACCTTGATCTCAAATCAATCTTGGAAAACACTCTGGCTCCCTGAAGCTGGTAAAAAAAATCATCAATACGGGGCAAGGGATACCGGTTCTTCACCGTAACCCTATTCAATTGTCGATAGTCAATACACATACGCATGGACCCATCCTTTTTCTTCACGAACAACACTGGTGCACCCCAAGGTGATACACTAGGCCGAATGAACCCTTATCCAGGAGCTCCTGAAGCTGCTCCTTCAATTCCTTTAGCTCCGCTGGTTCCATACGATATGGTGGAATAGAAATAGGCTGAGTGCCTGGCACCAGGTCAATACCAAAATCAATATCCCTGTCAGGTGGCATGCCTGGCAAGTGGCATGCCTGGCAAGTCTGCAGGAAACACATTCGGGAAGTCACAGAACGCAAGAACTGAATCAACAGAGGGATTCTCACCACTGACATCCCTCACAAAGGCCAAATAAGATAAACACCCATTTTCAACCATGCGCCAAGCCTTCAAGTACGAAATCACCCTGCTAGGCATATACTCGGAAGAACCTCTCCACTCAACCCTCGGACACCCTGGCATAGCTAAGGTCATGGTCTTAGCGTGAAAATCAAGAACTGCATGGCACGGAGATAACCAATCCATGCCCAATATCACGTCAAAATCGACCATGTTGAGTAACAGTAGGTCCACTTGGGTCTCCAGACCTCCAATAGATATAATGCACGACCGATACACACGGTCCACAACAACAGTATTGCCAACCGGAGTCGACACATGAATAGAGGTGACTAGAGACTTACGGGGCATATCAAGAAAACCGGAACAATATGAAGAATCATAGGAATATGTAGAACCAGGGTCAAATAAAGCAAAGGCATCAGGGCAACAGACTGAAACAATACCTACAATCACAACCTCTGAGGCCATAGCATCCGGCCTAGCTGGAAATGCATACATGCGGGCTTGACCTCTCCCTGCTCGACCTCCCCCTCTAGGGAGGCCTCTGGCTGACTGACCACCACCCATGGCTGCTTGGGCGGGTGGTGAAGTGACTGGAGATGAAATCGAGGGCTGACCCCTCTGCTGAGAAGATCCACAGGAAGGGCGGGGACACTGCCTCCACCCGTGCCCGAACTCTCCACACTCAAAACAACTCCCTGGAGCTGGAGGCAGGGACTGATAGAAATCCCTAGCACCTACACGGCCACTGGAAGACTCAAGCATAGAAGAACCCTGAACTGGGGCTGCTCGAGCTGCACTCTGAGCTGGGAGGGCATCAAATGAAGTACGGCCTGACTGAGAAACACGGGGATCCTGCCCCGAAGATGCACCACTATATGTTGGACGACCTGAGTGAGGAGGCCTGAATGAACGGCCCCTACCCTGCTGAAACTGTCCCCTGAATGGAGCACCACTGGAACTGCCCGAACCACGAGGCCTCTTGGCCTCCCCATCCTCCCCCTCTTGGCGGCGAACAGACTCAATATCTCGAGCTATGACAACAACCTTCTCGAATGAAGCCTTTGATACTCTCTCCCGAGTCATAAGCAACCGAAGCTGATAAGAAAGACTATCCAAAAACTTCCTCACCCTCTCCCTATCAGTAGGAACAATCTCAGAAGTATACCTAGCCAACTCGGAGAACCTCATCTCGTATTGAGTAACTCATAACTCTCCCTAGCGCAGCTTCTCAAACTACCTGCACTGCTCCTCTCTGTGGGACTGAGGAACATACTTCTCCAAAAAGATCGTGGAGAACTGCCGCCAGGTAAGAGGTGCTGAACCAACCGGTCTACGCCTTTCGAGCGACTCCCACCATGTAAAAGAAACACCCGCAAACTGAAATGTAGCAAATGAGACCCCACTGGTCTCCAAAATTCCCACGGTACGCAGTATCCTCTAGCACCTATCTAGAAATCCCTGGGCATCCTCGCCTTCTGTACCGTTGAGAGTCGGAGGCCGAAGTCTTCTGAATCTCTCCAACCTGCGTTGCTCGTCCTCAGGCATAGCACGGACCACATAATCCTTAAACGAAGCAGTTGGTTGGGCTGGGGCTGCTCCTAGTGCCTGAATACCTTGTGCAGCCTACTCAGGTGCCCGGGCAGCTGGAATCTTATTGCCTCCCCTGGCCTGAGCTGTAGTGGCAGAAGAAGACATGGAGACTGCCTGAGCCAAACAGGTGCATACTGTCAATATTAGAGACAGGGCCTCCTGAAGACCCAGAATAACCATAGGCACTGCTGGTGCCTGAGCCTGTCCCGCCGGGACACCATCTGCGGGAACCTGATTAGGATGGATAGGGGGATCTTGAGGTACTGCCCCGGCTGCTGCGCGTGCTGACCCCTTACCTCTACCACAGCCTCGACCGCGGCCTCGACCTCTCACTGGTCTAGCTGGTGACTGGTCACTCCGATCGGTGTGGCGTGTCCTCACCATCTGTGAGAGAATGAAACAACTTAGGTTCAGATTTTAAGAATCAATAGATAAGCACGAAAGGGTCGAAGAATGATAGAAATGTTTCCTAAAAGTTCGGCAGCTTCTCGAAGATAAGTACAGATGTCTCCGTACTGATCCGCAAGACTCTACTAAACCTGATCATGACCGTCGAGTCCTATGTAACCTAGGGCTCTGATACCAAACTATCACGACCCCCAAATCCTAACCTACCGTGATGGCGCCTATCATGGAATTAGGCTAGCCGACTACCGCATGTTCGCAATCTCTTTCGAAAATCCTATTCAAGTTTCAAGCATTTCATAAAATATAAATGCCAAAAATTACTTAATACAATAGGCCAATATTTACTGCCATCCCCAAAACCCGAAGCCAACATGTCATGAGCATCTAGAAGAATAAGTCATAATATACTATCATAATACAAAACCTCCGAATGAAATGAAGATACAACAGGGAGGGAAAAATAGAGACGTTGCGGACGCTGGAGAGCTACCTCTATATCCCGCAAATCTGGCTCCGCTGCGGAATAAAGACTAATGCTCGAGGTATGCTCCTAAATCTACACACAGAAGTGGGGAGTAATGTGAGTACACTAACTCAATAGTAATGAAAATAAATCAGGTCTGAGCAGCAAGAACACATAAAATCAGTGTCATCAAATCACAAGAGGCACAACCTCACTTTCAATTAGTATAACATAGATGTATGAAATCGTCATGCCTTAAAAATCAACTTCTGAAAACCCTTTTTAAAATATATAATTTTCCACAACTTCAACCGAAAGGTCTATAAAAATGAAATGAATCTTATAGAGGCCCATCGGGCAAAACATATTTCATAAGCTCAGAGTGAAAGTAGTAAAATCATTAGTAGCCCCTCGGGCAAAATCATGTATCATAATCAGCCCCTCGGGCATTGCCTCACAGTCACTGATACCTCCCAATCACTCGTCACTCGGCACTCGGAATTCGGCACTCGCACTCAGTAGGTACCTGCGCTCACTAGGGGTGTGTAGAGACTCCGACTTCGGAGGGGCTCCTTCAGACCAAGCGCTAATAAACAAGCCAAATCATGGCATCAATCACTCTCAGGCTCTCGGCCTGTCTCATATCATAAATATCCTCACAACATTGGCCCTCGGCCCTACTCATTCAGACACTCTCAACATGCCACTCGGGCCATAAATAAAACGGGGTTCTCGACCCAAATAGTATTTCATTTCAAGAGATCGTAATATCATCGAATAGGAGTGTCAACAATTTCACAAGAAAGACTGAGTGAAAAATATCAGTAAAATAGTCCCCAAGGGGTTAAAACAGATCGGCACTAGGCCCAGAACATGGCTCACAGCCCAAATATTACACAAATCTTTAGAACATAATTAACATAAGGTTTTGAGTAAATATGCAACTCATTAGTCGCCGCGGAGAGGACCTAGTCCAATCCAAAAGTCAGTACGCGCCACATACTCGTCATCCGACATGTGTGCCATTCTAGAAACAGTAAGAAATATGAAGTCCGGGGTTTCATACCCTCAGGACAAGATTTATAGCCATTACTTACCTCTACCGGACCACAACACTAGTCCGCTATGCTTTTGCCCCTCAAATTGGCTCCCGATTGCTCCAAATCTAGCCAAAACCAGTTAACATTATCAATATATATCAAAGGACCTCAACCCAATCGAAATTTATCAAATTATACAAGAATCTCGAAATTCGGCCAAACCCGAGCCCCAGGCCCACATGTTGGAATGCGATAATTTTACATCATTAGAAACCTTGTCCTCCCACGTTTCTATACATACCAAGAACACTAAAATCGGACCACGATTTCCCACTCAAATTCTCAAAAGAAAAATAAATTTCTCATGCACCCTTCTTCCCCAACTTGGTTAAATTTCCGGAATTTTTATGGTTTAATCACTTAGGAATTGACATAAAAACGTGTTATGAAGTTAAAATTCTTACCTCCAAAATATTTCCCTTGATTTCCCTTCAAATCCCTCTCAAATAGCTCTCAACTCGCATGCAACAATGGGGGAATTATAAGCCAAATTCGCTCCTCAACCCTTTTTAAACATTCTGCTCAGCTAATATATTTTCTTCACTACGATCGCAAACATTGGCACGTGATCGCGAAGAACAATTCAGCTGCCCCATCAAATTACCCTATGTGATCGCAGACATCCACACGCGATCGCGATTCATCAAGACATAAACCCACGCGATCATAAAACACTCTACACGATCGCGAAGAACAACGGCTCAACTCACTCACGCGCCTCTTTAACTCTACGCGAACACAAACAACACCACACTATCGCACTGACCCAACCACCTCATACTCACGATCGCGTATAACAAAAATCCGGCCTCACTATTTTACCCTATGTGATCGCAAACATCCTCACGCGATCGCATAGAAGGAAACCAGAACCTCACACCAGCAGAAATTTGCCCAGATTTCAAGCCAAAAGTTGGTCCGTTAACCACCCGAGGCCCTCTGGACCTCAACCAAACATTCCAACATATCCCATAACATCATTCAAACTTAGTCGAGGCTTCGAAACACCAAAACAACACGAAAACACCAAATTTACATCAAATTCAAGCCTATGACTATCCAAAACACCTCCGATTGACTTGAAATTTTGCAGACATATCCAATATGACCTTACGAACATGTTCCAACTTCCGGGATTCCATTCCTACCCCGATATCCTATTTTCCACTGCCGATCGGAAATCGCCAAAAACTAACTTCGCCAATTAAAGCCTAATTCTACACCGGACATCACACTAATATTCTGAACACACTCCTAAGTCCTAAATCACCTAACGAAGCTACCCGAGCCATAAAATCTGCATTTCGCGGTCATTTACCAACACGTCCACTCTCAGTTGACTTCTCAACTATGAGGATACTTTAAAAGGCTAAATGCCTAGATTCTCACCATAACCACTGCGGACCCAAACCAACTGATCCAACACATCAAAAACAGGATAGCGATATATAACAAATGCAGAAATAGGGGAAACGGGGTAAATCTCACGCAACGACCGGCGGGGTCGTTGCACAGGGTTCGGTCAAACTTTTGAAAAACGCTTCACATGGAGTATGCGAACGGGTGAAAGTCATTCATGACTGCTCACTTTGTCTTTGTCGAAAACTCTTCGTGTTTCCGAGAAAAGAGGGGCGGTTGTGAGCATGTGATTTTTCACCTACTAAATACTCCTACAAAATTAGATAAATAAATAAATTTCGTAGATTTTTGTTGAATTTCAGTGTTGTTTGCATTGCATGGGCATAGTTCATCTTTTATAAATTTATAAAATAATAAATAACAACAAAAACTTTTAAAAACTTTCACTATTTGACATAACTGGGGTTTTGATTATTTGTTGCATAATTTAATCATTTTTTCTATGAAAATTACGAAATTTGTTCTTTAAATAATTGTGGGTATTAAACTAATTAGCTCATTAATTCACATATAATTAGATGAAATTAGTTTAAGACTAATTAGTACATTATTAGAATTTATTTAGGTGATTAATTGACCTAAGTATTTTTTTTAAAAAGGGGGGCTAAAATCGGACATGGGCCAAAATTACTGTGACGACCCAAAGGGTCATAACCTATTATATTACCCATTCCGTACTTCCGAGGCCTTGAAAACCTCATTTGTAGTTGCCTCGATTTGTTTGCGCAGTCCGAGCGCGTTGTCGGACAGCTTAAATATGAAATTCTGTGAAAATTCTAACATTTTATATTAAAATGAATAAATTTGACTTCAGTCAACATTTTTGGGTAAACGGACCCGGACCCGTGATTTGACGGTCCCGGAGGGTCCATAGGAAGATATGTGACTTGTGCGTATGCCCGGAATCGAATTCCGAGGTCCCAAGCCCGAGTAATGAATTTTTGAGTAAAATTGTTTTATGAAAATATTTAAGGAAAATGAAAATGAAATCTGATTAGAAAGAGATGGTATCGGGCCCGTATTTTTGTTCCGGCACCCGGTACAGGTCTTATATATGGTTTAGGTCCTTTCTGTAAAGTTTGGTTGAAAACGGATTTCGTTTGACGTGTTTCGAACTTAAAATGGAAAATTTGATGTTTTATGAAATTTGATAGAATTCATGGATTTTGAGGTTTAATTCGATGTATATGATGTTATTTTGGCGATTTGACCGCACAGATAAGTTCATAGGATGTTTTTGAGGTAGTGTGTGTATTTGGTTTGGAGCCGCGAGGGCTCGAGTGAGTTTTGGACAGGCCACAGATTGTTTTTTTTTAACTTGGAAATTTGCTGCTACAACTGATCTGCAGGCTTCGCATTTACGAAGCCAGCATCCCAAATGCGAGCTATTCATCGCAAATCCGAAGGTGCCCTTGCTGGCCAGGGATCGCAAATGCGACCAAGAGGTTCGCAAATGTGAAGGTTAACCTAGCCAGGCCTGATCACAAATGCGACCAAGAGGTTCGCAAATGCGAAGGCTGGGCATGTCTGAAGGGTTCGCAATTCCCATGCCAACCAGTAGCCTGCACTGTACAAAACCGAAATTTTACTTCATTTTTCACACTTTCTCAAACTCAAACACACTTAGGCGATTTTTCAAAGAATAAGACTTCTTCCAAATCAATTGTAAGTTGGTTTTCACTCAATTCTTTCAATCATTGACATCATTTAACATGTTTTCAACATAAAATCAAAGATTTCCATGGGTGAAAATTGGGTGTTTTGGGTAGAACTTATGTTTTTCTAAAATTGGGATTTGAGCTGGTGATTGACCTCCGATTTGAGAGATTTTTATATGGCTGGACTCGTGTGAATACGGGGGTTCTGAAAATGTAAAGTTTACCCGACTCCGAGATACTAGCATAGGGGCATTTTGGTCATTTCACCTAATTTCGCGCCGTAACCTAGAATTGAATAGTAGAATCAGTTTCATGAGATGTTATTTACGGTATGAAATTTATTTGAATAGATTTGGGCCATTTGGAGTCGAATACTCGTGGCAAACGTGTGGTTTCGGGTTGAATGCTATACTTTGGACCCGAGGTAAGTGTTTGGTCTAACCTTAGCTTGAGGGAATAGGAGTTGAGTATAATTTGCTACTTGCTAATTGTCAATTACGATGTATAGGCATGGCGACGAGTATCTATATATTGATTTCTAGCATGACCGTGAGTCCTTATATTGTGAATATTCTGATTTTGTGGTAATTTCCATGCTTAATTGATGATTTCTATATGTTGTGAAGAATATGTGAAGGGAATTGTAATCTTTAAACTCTGTTGGAGCATTGGCTCAAGTAATAGAGTAAATTATGAAATGAAGTGAAAGAAAGAGAAAGAGCTACTAAAATATACCCTGGCTGGGTCATTGTTTCTTTTGATATTGTCTCCCTTATTGGGATGTTGAGATTACTGTTATTGTTCCCTTGCTGGGATTTAATTGTTTAATAGATGTTCCCTTGCCGGGATTTAATTTTTTAATTGATGTTACCTTGCCGGGATTTCCATTTTATTCTGCTTACTCCCTTGCCCTTGTTTGTGATTGATGTTTGGGTGAGGAAGAGTGTTAAAGCACGAACGGTGATGTCGTGCCCTGTTTGATATTGTGAGGAAGAGTGTTAAAGCACGAAGGGTGATGCCATGCATTGTTTGATATTGTTCCGTTCCCGGGGTTATTATTTCTATTCTGTTTACTCCCTTGCCCTTGTTTGTGATTGCTTTTTGGGTGAGGATGAGTGCTAAAGCACGAAGGATGATGTCGTGCATTGTTTGACATTGTGAGGAAAGAGTGTAAAGCACGAAGGGTGATGTCATGCCGTACGATGTACCATTCCGCACCGATATTCATTGATTATACTGTGAGGAAAGAGAGTAAAAGCACGAAGGGTGATGTCATGCCATGATTTACATTGTTTACATTATACATTGCATAGTGAGGACGAGAGTAAAACCACGAAGGGTGATGCCGTGCAAGTTTGTGATTTCTTGTCCTTATTGATATGCCGGCTTTGTTGTTCTTTTCCTTATTGAGATTTCTTGTATGAAATTGTTATCTCCCCACAGCATGTTCCCCTTCCTTTATTAATTGTTTTCTCCCTATATTTCTTATCCGTTGTATATATGTATATCTATTTATTTGAACTGCACAGGTTTATTTGATAGTCTGGTTCTAGCCTCGTCACTACTTCGCCGAGGTTACGCTAGGCACTTGCCAGTACATGGGGTCGGTTATACTGATGCTACACCTGCACTTCTTTATGTTGTGCAGATTACTCAGCCGGACCCGGAGAACATCATTAGGGGAGTGTCTTCCAGTTTATCATAGAGGATTCAAGGTATACCCACTGGTGTTCGTGGGCCTTGGCGTCTCTTCCATCCCTTTTGTCTTCGATCATGTCTTCTTTTCCCTCTAGCTTCAGAGGCAGACATGTATTTCCTTCCAGACTTGTATTTAGCACTCTCATAGGCAGTTCGTGAGTTTGTGACTCCAGGTTTTGGGAAAATTTACGCGTTGTTGTATTATGTTGTCCTTATTTAGCTTGAAACCATAGTTATTTCCGCTGTTAAACTGTGAACCGTTTAGTGTATCCTATTAAAGTGGTGTTAATATGCTAGTTTATCTATGTACGTTGGCTTGTCTAGCGGGTTCAACATTACATGCCATCACGACCCGATGGTGGGATTTAGGGGTGTGACAATTACCCAGGCCCAAACCCTTATCTATACACTTAACACCCCAGCCCAAATCCCATAACCAATCCGGCCCCCTACACTACCCAAACGACCTCGTTTCACCCTAAAGACATCCCAGTCGTTGATCAAAACAAATCAAACGGTTGGGAAATCCTCAACACTAAACTATATATATGTCCAAACGCCCCCCCACCCTTATTTCACCAGTAAGTCTAACCCCCCAAACCCTAGCCGTCATCCTCCGCCGACTGAAAATCACCTCCAACGGTGAAGCTTCCCCAATCGACCCAAAAATTATACCAGATGATCCCCATGACCTCCTCAACCATCTCCCACTATCAATTTCACCAAAAACCCATTCAATCTCACCCAATTTCAAATCTGAAAACCCGAAACCCTAACCTTTGTTCTACAAGATGACTCGAAGACTTTTAATAGCTCTAACCTACACGGATTGATAGCTCTCAACGAGGGCTATTTATTTCTATGGGTTTGAGTCATTTTCAACCCCGCCAAAATCAAACACCCACCGACATTCCCTTTTTCCCTTTCTGTCTCTTTGTTTTCTTTCAAATAGAAGCATATAGGAATCACTATTTTTGATCCATGTTGTCATATTCTGATTTTGTCCATGTTAATCACTATTCCGTATTGTTTTGTGTTAATTAGCTTAAGCTGATTTTGTGTTTAGGTTAATTTTTTCTTGTCAAATAATAGCTAGGTTTGTTTGATAATCATGCCTTCTTAGTATAATTTAATATAGGTTAATCAGTTATTTCGTTTTAGGTGTCAGATTGCTTTGGTATTGTTATTTTCTGCCCTAAACATGATTGTCCATTTGTGATTAATCAATCCCTTGTCTGCTTAATTGTTTAGTCATTAGGGTAGTCGATTAATTGATTAAGGTATTTATTAATTAGGTGATGAAGATGTAATTGTACTCGACTAATTAAGTGTACCTTGAAACTAAAATAATTAACAATATAATCTGAGAACCTAAATTAACTTACTTAAGCTAATTATCTAACCTAAGTAGGCGTCTAATTTCATTAAAGGGTTAGTTTCTTCATATGAATAACTACGTTAGAATTAGTCAACACTTACAATTAACCTAATTCATATACAAGTCTGAAAATCAGTTTAAAATAAACTAATTAGGAATTAAGCTCCCTCAATTAGCTAAGTCCTAATTCCTAGTTAAGATAATTAATTAGGATTAATTAACCAAAGTAAATTGTAAGATCAATTAACGTAAGTCTAAGGACTTTGAACTAATTAATATAAGTTAATCAATGAATAATCAACTCTAGGCACTTAATCAATTAACCTTAAACTAGTTTAACTCAACCCTAGTTAAGAACAACTAATAGTTGACTAAAGAACATAACTAGGGTTAACTAACCAAAGTTCAAGTAATAACCCAAGTAAGTTTAACCCTGATTACCCAATGGTAAATTCAGGGACTCCAAGGGGTACATTAGATAATAAAGACTTAGGAAATCATAATTTTAAGGGTAAAATGGTCTTTTAATAGGTAAGAATGTTCTAGAATAGGGGCAGTTGTCCCGAAGATAAGATTGGCAGCTGCCCTATGTACTATTTTCAGCCTTTTGGATTGGGAATATTCCAAAGGATACCCCATTCCCAAATATCCTATAAATAGACCCCCTCCCTTTAGTCTAAATGAGGAACTTTTTTTGGACAATCTAAAAAGAAAAACATTCTCTTCTAGCTGTTGAAACATTCTGAAAAATACAGAAATATCTTCCATTCGAAAACAAAAGTTTCAAGAAAAAGTATTGTTAAAAAGGAAAATCTGATTTCCTTTTTTTAAACAAGCTCACAAATAGATGGACTAGTTCAGCTCCTATCTTCTCTCTTTGGATTCTGATTTATGGAAGTGTTTCTTCAAGCATTCATACTCAAGATTTCTGGTTTAATTCTTGCTGGGCTTCTTGGGTTTTTCCTTGGTTTTTCCTATTTTTGCTGCTGCTGAACCCTCTTTCTTCTTGCTGAATGTGGTTCATACTTGACCTTTATTTGGTCAAGTATTTTTCTATTTTTCTCTCTAAAGGTATGTAACAATGAACTTTAGATTAGAGTTATTGAATCCAGAATTTGTATTAAATTTTTTAGTTCATGTTGTGTTTTTCTTCAAGATTGTATGAATCTGAATCTCCTTCTCCTCCATTCTTGATATAAAACTGAAGCAAGGTTACTATTATCTGAATGTATGTATGCAACTCCTGGAATCAGCTTGGTTATTTTCTAAATTTCTGTTAATACATTTAGTATTTGGTAGTTAGATGTTAATTTCATATGTGTTTAGCCTGTTAGAGTAATTCGCACTAGGGTAGATGAGTTTGATTCCTTAATAATCAAACTCACCCCATGATGAGTGCACAAATGTTAGTATATTGGCTGAAGTTACCCTTCAAAAGGGGTATAAAGTATGTAGTTGAGAAGGGAATTAGAGCGAGAATCTGAACCCTTGATGGTCAGAATTCATCCTCTAAGCCTAGATAAGCAAAGTTCCTATAGAGTTTAGAATTATGTTAGTATTAGGACTTGGGTAGATGAATCTGGTTTTTTAATAGTCAAATTAACACCTAGGTAGTGCATAAACAATAGCCTAGGGTGCTGAAAATCACCCTTTACGGATATAAAGTGGATAATCAAAGGCTCCTTAAAGGAAAGAATCCGAATCCTTTATGATCAGATTTATCCTCTTAAAATGCCTAAATAACCAAGTTAATGAATTAATATGGACTGAAGGTCAAAAGTATGAAAAATGACATTCTGTAGTTGAGTTGATCCTCTTATGATCATATTCACACTGAGAAAGTACATAAATAAGTCTGCCAGATAGTATGGTTTAAACACACGCAATATCAGGATTAAAACTGACCTCTTTATGGTCAGTCTGGTTTTGGTAGTTGCACAATACCTAAATTATATTGGGGGTGTTCTATAGATTACAAAGAGAAGGCTCAAACGTAAGGCCTCAATGGAGTTTCGATTCAGCAAATTAGTCAAAATTTTCATTCTAGTTTTATTTCTTCTGGAAAATGTATCTTGATAGTAGTAGTCAAGCTGTAATTCATCTGTAATTTATTTTCAGAACTGTTGTAATATAATACTGGACATTATATTTGTAATTTCAGGAAATGTGTATTCAGATTTTAAACTAGATTTCGAATGGACACTTTTAGACAGTTTAACATTTGAAAATAGGCCAAACTATTGACAATGGCTTGACATGGTTTAAAATAGCTTGAACGCGGTTTCTGAGGCTTGAAAAATACTAAAAGCTTCTAGCCTCATGGCTGTGTGTCTTAAAAAAGAATTAAATACTGATTTTCAGGCATCAATTGTTTAAGTATTCAGATTTGATTAAAAATTAAAAAGTGTTCTTTTTCGAAACCTCAATTTTACAACTTTGTGCTCAAATTGGTCTACCTAAACGCCCTGTGAATACCCATTGAAATTCGGAGAAAAAGTATTATTCTTAGATCAAAGGATTTTCGAAGTATATACAAATATGATTTTGTCATCTAAAGCGTTTCTCATCAGATCCACTTCGTATTTTTTGAATTCCAGAATCCATAACCACATGTAGGATTTAATATATGAAACATATATGCATGGGTCTATGATATCCGAATTTGATAAAACCATTCAATTAATGATCTATGTGTTTATTTGACCTTTCAAGTATGTGATTTGTCAACCTGTAATTTTTCCTCGTTAATAATGTTGTGATTAAGATGTATAGTTACTCTCTCTTGCGAAATTAGCCACAATTAGGATTGGCCAAAGGGTTGAACGATAATTTGGGGCTAAAATGTGGCCATAGCCCATGTATCTTGTCCTTTAGGCTAGTGAACTTCATTTTAGATAATCCTCTACATATCCTCTAGGTAGAAAAGTATTCCTTTAGTTTGAAATTTAGTAAGTAATCGAAAATTACTTCAAACAACCATAACCTACACTTGGGAGTGGCAACTCATGCCCCCGACCCTCAACTCCAAACATTAACAAAATTTACTTAGCAACCACGGGTGCATTTCATATGACGTGTTTGCCATGTGTTCGAAAACAACAAGTGCACGCCATCGTGACTTGTCTAAGATAAATCCATAAACGTCCTAATTGGTCTTAAAACTAAAATGCTCCTTCAAATAGAAAACACAAAGAATAATCGAACATCGCCTTAAATAGGCACTATAAAACCGTCACGGCCATAGTCTTGATAACCTAATCTACACTCGGGTGCGAAAACTCATTTCCCCGTCTTCAACTTCAAATTATAATAAAAAACCACATGTTGTAATCGTGGGTGCATTTCATGTGGCGCGGTTACAATGTGTCCAAAAACAAAAAAGTGCACGCCATCGTTATGAGCATGTAATTTTTTACCTACCATATATTCCTACAAAATTCAATAAATTAATTGGTTTTATAAATTTTATTGAATTTCAATGCTATTTGTGAATTAATTTTTCATTGTGGCCATAATTTTCCTTTTAATATTTATAAATAATTCAAGGTTGCACAACCTCAATCTTTTATTAGAAAATTACAAAAAAAAATTTATCTTTTAAATAATTATAGGGTTTTAATGGTCAATTGCATAACTTGATCCTTTTTCATAAGAAAATTATGAAATTAGCTAGAAGTATTAGACTAAATGGTTTTACTCCTAGTTAATTTATCAATTAATTAGACAAAGACTAAGTTAGAATTAATTACCACATTTTGTTATGTTTTAATTTAATTAGAATTAATTAATTAGCTTAAATGAGTAAATTAATCTTAAAAGCAGACCTGGGCTAAGCCTACCCAGGCCCAACACCTCTCGCCATAAACACTCAATACCCAGCCCAACTCGGCCAGCCTGGTCCCTCACCAAAACGACCCCGTTTAGAAAAATTTAATCCCACAAGATCCAACGGCTGGGAACTAATCACCTAACTAATATAAATCTGTCCAAACGTCCCTCCTACCCTCATTTGCCAAAGTCTATCCCCCCTCCAAACCCTAGCCGCCGCCCATCCCTCCATCACTCTCTCTTCTGTCTCGAGAAACCCTAGCCTCCTTAGATTTCCGCCGCCTGGAAATAGCCTACCGGCGGCGGACCACCACCAAATGACCCCAAATCTTCACCAAACAGTCTCCTGGCCATCCTCAACCACCTCCCACCGTTTGTTTCTTCAGAAAATCATCCGAAAATCCCCAATTTCAGATCTAAGAAACCTGAAACCCTAAAACCCCATGTCCGGCCGATTCGAGAACAACTAATGATTCAAATCTACATGAGCCAATTGCTCTTGATGAGATCTATTGATTCACGTGGGTTTGGATCATTTCCAAACCCCGCCGGAATCCGTCAACACCCCGCGGGTATCCCTCCCCCCCCCCTTCCCCTTTTTTTCTCTTCTGACATTTCTTCGTTTTAAGAAAAATGAAATCGTATGTCTCATTGTTTTGATACATGTGTTTATGTTTTACTGTTCTCATCTAGTATTTGTTTGTTCTTGATTTAGTTTAGATCTTTAAAATGCATGAGTCGATTGTATAATAACCATTTTAGATTTATGCTATCTTAGCCGATTAGTTTGAAGTCGTTGGTTTGAGATTGGTTTTGTTGAATATCTTCTTTTCTTGGCCTGTTTAGTTCTAAATATGCATGCGTACCTAATCCGTGCCTTATTGTCTAAGTTGTTCACTAGTTGGAGATTCTTATGTTTTCCCGGACTGTTTTCCCCCTCTTTTCCTCAACTATTAAGTCTCTTGTTTTAAGGATTGATTACTGATTTGGTTTGGGAGTTCATGAACTTTTTTGTTTAAATAACATGTTGTTGATTTAATTGAATTGTTAGATTTGTTTGTTGAATAGGTGTGCCTATACTAATTCTACTTTCTGTCTTTTTTGTTTTCTTTTGGTTTCAACTTTAGTTTCAATCGATTATTAATCGATCAAGTAATAGTTTAATTAGGTAATGAAGAGACAATTATACGCTACTAATTAAGTGTATATTTGAACTAAGTAATAATATAATTGACCTAAGTCTAAGAAGTTCAACCTAATTAATCTAAAGTAATTAATTAACCTGAAACTAATCAACCAATTAGGCTAAGACTCAGTTCTAAAACAGTGTTTGGTCAGGGTTTAACCTAGACTTATCAAGAATAATTTAATTAGCAACGATTTCCTATAATCACTTGTTTAATAGTTTTAACCTAGTCTAATAGTCTCTTAAGTAGTTAACTTATCCTAAAAGTTGTCTAAGATAGTTAGTTCAGGATTAATCAACTAAAATAAATTAGTTAACCTAGGCTTAATAGGTAGTCAAGTTTCTAATTTTAGTTAATCGAGTTGAATTAACCAAATTGAATCAGTTAATTTAGGTTAAGGAGTTAAGCAGATTGAATTGCCTTAATTAACAAGCTAAACCTAGTTGATTAATAGGAACTTAATCAATTAACCTTTAACTAGTTTGACTCAACCATAATTAAAAACAACTAATAGTTGACTAAAGAACATAACTAGGGTTAGGTAACTAGAGTTAAACAATAGCCCAACTGAGTTTAACCTTGATTCCCCAATGGTAAATTAAGGGACTCCAAGGGGTACAACAGGTAATATAGATTAGGAAATCAGATTTTAAGGGTAGAAAGGTCTTTTCTAAGGCTGGAATGTTCTGGAAAAGGGATGTTGCCCCAAAAGGATAGAGGGGACAGATGTACATGTACCCTCTTCAGCCTAATGAATTAGGAATATTGTTGGTTGATTTCCCAATGCACACGCAAGTGTACGTGGTCGACAAGTAATATAG